>LPNX011187582.1:116122-141824 GCA_001517045.1 Pseudotsuga menziesii
AGAGAGAGGGTTGGGGAATAGATAGGGGGGTGGTGGCTAAGTGTATTCGGATGAGTTGGGGATCGAGAGAGTGTGGAGAGAGAGAGGTGTTAGGTGTTAGGAGTGAGAGAGAGGTTCTAGGGGTATGCGTATGTGTGTGTGAGAGGAAGAGAGAGAGAGAGATAGATGAAGGGAGGTTTAGGGGTTTTGGGGGCAGGCACTAAGTGATTGGAGATAGGTGTTTAAGAGTCAGAGGTAGAGAGAAAGGGTTAGAGGTTTAGGGGTGGGGGGGAGGGGACATACATGTGTTAGTGGTAAGGGGAGACACATGATGAGAGAGAGAGAGAGAGAGAGAGAGAGAGAGAGAGAGAGAGAGAGAGAGAGAGAGAGAGATAATGAATGGTGTACTGGTGTGTTAGGGAGAGATACGTGGGAGGTTAAAGGTAGGGAGAGGAGGAGTGGGGGTTAGAGGTAGGGAGAGGAGGAACATGGGTTAGAGGTAGGGAGAGGAGGAGGGGGGTTAGTAAGAGTTAGGGGGAAGAGGGGAGTGTGGGGAGGGACAAAAAATTATAAAAGTATTGGTATAATTTTCAATGTAGTTAATTCTAAAGTTACATAATCCCAACTCATTATAGTCTTGTAAAACATGCACACATTTTGAAGTAATATAACGCGCACTCGTTTTGCAGTAATATAATGCATGCATGTTTATCATTGGTGAGAATAGATATTTGAATTTAAACAAAACATGTGCTCGTTTTTTTTCCACTATGGTCGAGCCTCCACCCATGGTGACATGACATTCTCATGCCTATGTGTCTGCTTTGGACATTGCTTTAGATTCATCATTCATATGCCTTGGAGTATGATACACCATGGCTAATTAAGCGTTATATCCAAATTTTCAATATGCTCATGTTTAGCCGTTGATTACAGTATGCCGCACACCTCCATTTTTTATGAAATTTTAGAAACATATATGTATTTTTTTACAAATTCCAAATATGTAATTTTTAACTAGAATATATAATTTTTTCTATTTTTTTCTTATTTATCTTGTGTCATCACTCAACTCAAAAAACACAGTGTTAGTGTTTCGTCCATAACTCTTTCATTTCTCAACCATTTTGAAAACAAATTATATGGTGCACTAAAGAACACCGACCTCTACATGCTATAAAAAAACCATTTCCAAATAATTGCATTAAGACATCCAAACGCTACACCCACAATTGACATACTGTTTTTGAGGTTTCATCACTTAGATAATTAAAAAAAATTAAAAATAATATTTTTACCATTGGAAAAATAGTCGTCCACTAGTACTATCTGTTCTCTATATGTCTACCCATTTTCGTAAGTTTTTTCCATCATTTAGTCACTCAATACACCCACAAAAATATACACCTTATAATTTGTCCCAAAAATAAAAGGTGCACATTAAAAAAGATCTAAATTTATATAGTTAAGAACATTTTCAATAGAAAAAATTTATATATTTGAAAAATTCATTCAATTTCCTGCATTTCATCTTTGCGCCGAGAGGTGCTCTACACCCCAGTATGGGGGAGATCTTGTAACATGATGTAACGTTCATAACATGTTGGCAAAAAATAATAGTGATAGTGAATATTATGGGGGAGATCTTATAATGTGATGTAACGTTTGTAACATGTCGGCAAAAAATAATAGTGATAGTGAATATTATGGGAGAGATCTTGTAACACAAAATAAAAAATAATATCACTTTAATAACATTATTTTTATTAATAAAAAATAATTTTTCTAATAGGCCAAAATAAATGTCGGCCACAAAAACAATCTAATACGGGGGAGATGTTGGAATCTTCCTACCTAACAAAACAATAAAAAAGTAAAAAATTTAAGCCTTGCACATGGCTTTAAAACCATGTGCAAGGCATTCTAAACAACCCATGGTTTTATTGTACATGGTTTAGAAGGCTTTGCACATCTAAACAACCCATGGTTTTATTGTACATGGTTTAGAAGGCTTTGCACATGGTTTTTTCGGGACTGATGATGAGCATGAGGTCGACCCTCGTTCGCTCTTGGTATACGCCTGCAATTGCAGAACACGCTGCTCATGGCGTCACCTTTTCCTCCGCTGGGGATGATTGATACAGGAACTAGCGACTCCGGGACTCGTCCCTCCTTGTTAGGTCTGGTTTTGGGGTTTCTGATTTTGTATGGTCTCTGGTCTGGTTTTATTTTGGTTCACAGGGTGGCCTTTGCACGGATAGCCTCTTGGAGTCCCTCCCCTTCACTAGGGGACTAGTACCAACCAAGATTAAAAACAAGTGGGAAGGACATCGCTTCTTGGCTGACTGCGCAAAAATCGGACCAGGGCTGCCACCTCTACATGGATTTTGTGTCATTTTTTCTTAATGTTTCTGTTTGTCTATCCTTTTGCACGTTTTGGGGTTGACCCTGGAAACCCACAAAATTTTGGGGGTTAGGGTTTCACATTCCCAGCGGTTTTTGGCTCCCTGTTTTCACGGCTTGACCTGGGGTCACTCTCTAACGTCGTGTATGCTCTTTCCTTCCCCGCTTCTGGTGGGAGGTACTTGGTCTGCTTGTTGGGTTTGGGCTTACCCTCCAGGGTTAGGGTCTCATCATTACCAAGATTACTGGGCTGACTTTTGTCACCGGTGTGGTTGAGAATCTAAGGGTTTAACCTTTGTTTTGGTGGTCCGGTTTCTGGGCACAGTGTTTGGTTTATTGGACCTCCCTCTGAGTTGGACTTGTCCTCCATTGGACTCCTGTGGCTCCCTTCGACACACCCTGGGGAAGTTGCTAAGGTGGGCACATCTGTCTTGGGGCCTCTAATCTTGTGGGTTTCTGCTTTCGGGGCTTTGTATCCCTTTACGGGGCCTATCAGTGTTGACTACGGTCAAGGGTAAAGACTCTTACCACCTCCATATGTCTCTATAGGCTCCTTCCTCCCACTTCCGTCGGAAGAGAAATGCAAAGTGTATTAAAGCCCAGGAGGGGCGCTACCGCTATGTGCTCGAACATGATGTTTATATGGATAGAGTATCCTCCCTCTGCTCCCGTGCTTTGTTTGGGCATTTGGAGTATGCTCGGATGAACAAATCGGCATGGGTGGAGTGGGATAATGAAAACTGGAAGCCCCTTATAGACTATGTTCCTATAATCAGCTTATTATCAAGAGGATGGATAGTTTTTGTCTTTCTTGAGGAGGTACACTGTACTTGCATCCTGGAGGGTATCTAGCGCATGGGGGATGGCTCCTTGGTACTTGATCGTTGGCACACCCGATTTGATCCACTCAGAGAAAGAATATCAAAATGCCACTTATGGGTTATGCTCCCACATTTGTCGTTCCCTCTATGGAATAAACACATTCTGGAAGGCATTGCTAACTCCATTGGATGATTTGTGGCTGTGGAGACGGACTTCCTCCTAGCTTCTGACAAAAGGATCGCATGAGTACTTGTTGAATTGGACGTATCCCAGGGTCTACCTGCAGAAGTGGAAATCCTTTGTGGAGAACGTCTTTTTATCCAGAAGCTTGATTACCTCCGAGTACCATTCAAATGCGGTATCTGTCATGAGACCGGACATCTTTGGCATCATTGTCACTCTCTCCGCTCAGATGATGCTGATTCAGCCTCTGATGTCCTCCTGAAAAATGAGAAATCGAAACAGTCCAGTTTATCTGCCCCTTCTCCAGGTACATTTATTGCATCTCCTCTTCCTACTGATTTTGTTTCGACCTCTTACCTGGATGCTATTGATGGGTTGATACTGTCCCACACAAAGGGTTCTCAGCTTGACTCCTCACGGGTTCCATGTACAAATATGGACTCTCAACCCTCCTCACTCCTGGATGAAGCTTCTCCTGTTGAACCAGTCTCTTCGGTATTAAGCCCGCACTCTTTGGATTTGGACTGTTCTACTTCCATTCAAACTTCGACTATGTCACTTCATCCGTCTCTGGCCTCACCTTCTCAGGCATTACCTGTACCTTCGTTGTCCTCGCTTGATGAGTTCCCGCCTTTGATAACGCATCGTTTGTCCCCTTCACACCCTCTCTCCCCCATTAGCCCCACCACCTCCCTTTCTTTCTCTGACCCCTCCCTCAAACACTCTCTCTCCATCTTCAAAGCCACCACTCCGACCTCTCCTTCTACACTACACCTGAACTCTATACGTTTTGCCAATGTCACGGTCAAGAAAAAAAGGGAAAAAAAGGGTAAGTCGCAGGTGGACCTCTGTCTGTCCGCATTAAAGATGCTGCCCGTAATGTGCCTCTTCAGGGACTTAGAGCTATGTCTCCCCTACATGATGACCCATGATGATTGTCTCCCTCAATGTTAGGGGCCTTGGAGGTAAGGCCAAATTACATTGCCTCCGTACTCTCTTCCGCTCACTTAGCTCGGATATGATTCTTCTCCAGGAAACCAATGCAACTCTTTACCTGCTTTACTGGATTTCTCCAAACTTCTCCCCTCCTAGGAATTTTGTGCTATTGGCGCCTCTGGCCTCTCTGGTGGTCTCCTAACGGCTTGGAACCCTCACAAGGTCAAATGCCGAGCCTACCAGACTTGTGCTGGCCTCCTAATTCAGGCTTCTTTCCAGGGACTCTCCTATCCCATTACTGTCCTCAATGTTTATGGCCCCTATAAAGATCATGAATATTTCTGGGAAAAATCTCATAGAAGTGGGTTCCTCAGCTCTCCCAACCTGATTCTTGGTAGAGACCTAAACCTAACTTTGTACTCTTTTGATATTTGGGGTCATAAACCTTCTCCCGTTCCCCTCTCTAGCCACTTCTTATCATTGTTTGACTCACTCGGTTTGATGGAGCTAGCTCCTCAGTGTGATGGTCCTACATGGCGTAATGGTCATGCTGGAGCTGAGGGTATTAGCAAAAGATTAGATAGATTTCTGATCTCAGCTTCCTTAATTCCTTCCCTAGGGATCCATAGGTTTTGGACACAGTGCTCTGACATTTCTGACCACTACCCTATTGTCTTGGAATGGAACAAGCAAAGAGCCTCCTTTAACTACCCTTTCAAGTTTAACTGTTCCTGGCTCAATGACCCTGCTTTCACTGATTGGTTATCGACAAGGTGGCCCCTCCTCCCCCTGGGAGACTTTGTCTCAGATCTCGACTCGCTTCAACACAAGCTCCGTACTCTAAAAAATGAAGCCAAAGTATGGATCAAGGATAAACAGGCCCAGATTGATAATGACATATACAAAATTGAACAGGCCATTACCTCTCTCCTCTCAGGCTCTTCCAATGCATTTTCTGTACGGAGGATATGGCTCTTCTAGCCCATCTGAGATCTGAAAGAAAACTGATCTTGAATCATTTTCTTCTCACTTGGCAATTGAAAAGTAGAGCAAAATGGGCTCTACAAGGTGATTTGAATACTAAATACTTTCACATGTTGGCTTCTGGTCGGAGAAATCAAAATTCAATTTGGTCTTTATCAGATGAGGCTGGTAAGGACTATGAGGATGAGACTGCTCTCAAAGAACTGGGTCAAGCTCACTTTGCTAATATTTTTAAAGATGATGGAGGAACCTGCATATCCCAACAACTCAAGGTTGTCCTACTTTATCCTAGGATGATTCCAGATGTGAATGCCATTGATCTTACCTGTCCGGTTTCACTTGGGGAAATCGAACTAGCTCTGAAATATTTTAAAAAAGATAGAAGTCCAGGCCCAGATGGATGGCCTGTGGAGTTCTATCTGCACTTATTCGATCTTTTGGGAAGGGAACTTCTATCTGCTGTTGACTCTACTAAAGTCTCTGGATTCATCCCCACATCTTTGAACACAACCTTTCTTGCTCTGATACCAAAAAGAGACAAGCCGCAAACCTTTGCTGACTTTAGACCCATCTCTTTGTGCAATATTTTGTATAAATTAATCTCTAAAGTTATTGTGGTTAGAATCAAACCCTTCTTGGATTTCGGCATTTCACAGGAACAATATGTGTTCCTAAAAAACCGCCAGATCATGGAACCTATTGGAATTGTACAGGAATCACTCCACTCTATCAAAACTAAGAACCTCTGTGCTTTCATCCTCAAGCTCGATTTGATTAAAGCCTTTAACCGTGTAAACTGGACTTTTATCCATCTCATTCTGATTCAGATTGGGGCTCCCCTTCAGACTGTTAACTGGATTCTCGTTTGTCTCTCCTCAGCCACCTTTGCGGTTCTGATCAATGGTACCCCCTCTAATTTTTTCCCGGATTCTCGGGGCATTCGTCAAGGATGTCCCCTATCACCTTTGCTTTTCATCCTGGTCATCGAAGGTCTTAGTCTATTAATTTTCGATGCTCGAAATCATGGTCTTATCCGAGGTATCTAGATTTCTCCCTCTCTTGCTTTGACTCATCTTCTTTTCGTGGATGATGTTATTCTTATGGGCACTGGTTCTCTTTAGGAATGGGAAGCTTTTGATGTTATACTCGAAACCTTCTGCAAAGCTTCGGGAATGTCTATCAGTCTGGAAAAATCTGTTTTCCTCTATAACAATATTCCATCTTCAGATCTCTTGAACTTCTCCAGAATCATCCCTTATCAAAAGCTCCCCATCATTACTGGTTTCAAGTATCTTGGTTTTTTCATCAAACCCCTTGGATACAGAACTAAGGATTGGAACTGGCTGGTACAAAAATTTGAAAATAAAATCAGTCTTTGGACCCACAAGATGCTCTCACTGCGAGGTAGGCTAATTCTGATACAGTCTGTACTCTCCAATATTTCGGTTTACTGGATGGGTCTCGCCCCTATTCTGGTTTCTATATTGCACAAGCTCAGGAGCATAACCTTCGCTTTCTTATGGGGATCCTCGGGAAATAATTGCAGATTTCACCTGGCAAGGTGGTCGGATCTCTCTTAGCCAAAGAAATATGAGGGGTGGGGGATAAAGAATCTCCATTGGTTCAGCATTTCCCTTCGTCTCAAAAATTTCTGGAGGGTCCTTTTCAATGACAGTCTTTGGCATCGTGTCCTCACTACTAAATATTTGAAGCAGGCCTTTGTGGTTTCTTGGCTCTGAGAAAAAAAGTTCAGTACTCGTGGTGTTTCTGCTATTTGGAGGGGGTTCATTTAGACTATCCCCTGGATGGGGTACCAACTTGCATGGCAGGTTGGGAATGGCAATGATATCTGGATAGGCATCGATCTAGTGATAGGTATCCCTACCTCTCACCTCTTTCCTGATGCACTGAGATCTTATTTAGAAGATTTGGATATTAAAACACTTGCCTAGGCTCTCAATACCTTATCGAATTCCCATCACTATTGGTATTCGGCTGAAGAGTTATATCTGGATGGTGAATGGAAAGAATTCTGGAACTCGCACACTAGAAATCTGGATCTAAATGGTATTCGTCTTTCATCGCATTCCGATTCTCTGATATGGGATTATAATAAAAAAGATGGCACCATATCTGTTGATAAAGTTTACGACTGCATTGTGAATTCTTTCTATCTAGCAATGGGCAGCTGACTGTTCAACTCTTAATGGTCTGGATTACTTCCACACAAAATTGGTTGCTTCTCTTGGCTGGTATTAAGAAACAAGGTACTCACCTGGGACAATTTACAGAAAAGGGGCAAGTTCGAACCAGGTATTTGTTCTTTTTGTTTTACAAATGAAGAGACTGTCATACATCTTTTCTCTCGCTGTTCGGTATGGAAAAGTATTCTGGGGATTTTATGCGACCAATACCAGCTAATAATTCCTCCCGTTGCTGATTCCATTACTGAGTTTATGGAATTTTGGGCTTCCACATACCCACGAAACTCTGCTCTTTTCTATATCCCACACCATATGATTTGGGCTATTTGGAAAGCCTGAAATCGGGCTATCTTTGATGGGAAAAAGGTGACTGTCCTTGGAATTTTTCAACAGATTCTACATGTTGCTCAGATGATTTCCTCTCGGCCTGTCATAAAGGACAGAAAAATAAAAAAATGCTAGACAGATAGGGCCAAGTCCCTGCATGACTTTCCCATGTGGGTTTTTTGAGGGTGCTTCCACTTCTTCAGCAGCAGGTATTGGATATAGCTTGTTCGTTAATGAGACTCACCATTTGGATTTTGCACTGGGGGTTGGATATGGCTCCAATACAAAGGCAGAATTACTGGGCCTGTGGGCCCTTCTGCACTCCTCCCAGATGATGGGTATACCCTTAGTCCACATATTCGGTGACTCACAAGTCATCATCAATTGGGCTAAGGGTTCCTTTGCTCTCTCCCGACCAGAACTTCTTCACTGGTGTAGGGAATCTCAAAAGCTTATTTCAAGCTTCCAGGATCTCTCTTTCAACCACATCTACCGTGAACACAATAGGATTGCAGACCGTCTTTCTAAAACAACTCTCACTCTTTTTCCAGGATTTGGCTGTTTTTCAGAATTTATAGATGACCATTTGGTCACACATGACACCTTTCAGCTCATTTGAGCCATGTTTTGGGGAGATTACTCCTCTAATGGATACTTGCTCTATTATTCTCTGAGTGGCATCTTTTAGACCGTAGATCTGATCCCTTTGGTTCACGGTAGATGGGCTTGGTTGAGACCGATCCTCCTCATGATGAGACAGATTATTGATGGGAAACTACACTTACTATTGCATGCCATTCCTCTCGGCTGCGACTGGATGTGATTTTCTCCTGATTAGTTGTATTCTCTTGTGATGTAACCCTTCTCGGGTGGGTGCTATTAATGCCCTTTGATTCCTAATAAGATTAACAAAGACAGGCTTTTTCTTCCTGAAAAAAACCCATGGTTTCATTGTACATGATTTAGGAGGGCCTTGCAAATGGTTTTAAGACCATGTGCAAGGCCTCCTAAACAACCCATGGTTGTAGGAGGGTCTTGCATATGGTTTTAAAACCATGTGTGGGGAAATGATGCAATGTTTGTTCCTAACAAAATAAAAAAAATAATAAATATGATATGTCGGCCATAAATATTAATAATAAAAATATTATATGTGGACCTTAAATAAATATTATATGTCGACCATAAATATTAATAATAAAAATATTATATGTGGACCTTAAATAAAAAGATGTGTCTTTTGGTTTGAATCAAATCAATGGATATCTAAGAAGAGGTTTGCACCTCGAGAAATTTGATCCATCTCGGCGCTTGATAGAGCCTAGGATTTGGATCTACGCTGGTTTTAACTCATCGCAAGATTCATTGTGTAAGTGTCTCAAAATATCCATGTAAATTGATGGATGCCTGTTTTTTCAATTTTGTATTGCATCTAACCTGTCAAAAGAGACCCTCATTAGCTTGCACACACCCGAAATAATTTGTCATATTTCGGATACTAAGATGGAAGATGAAAATGTTTCATAATAATAATAATAATAATAATATCATATCCAATCCAAACACCAAATTTGTGTATGAAATCTCCTCACTAAAAGATTTGTACATACCCTATCCCCTCTAAAATATATCAGTGTCAAAACATTTATAATGCTGACCAACTTCAAAATGATTGAAAAATATATTTCAAACCAATTCCTTTATAAAAACACAACTTTTTAAAACAAACCAAATAATTACTTGTCATTTTTTTCAAAATAAAACTTCCATAAACAAACAAATCTATTAATTCTTTATCATTTTTCTTAAAATTCCAACCAAACAAAATACAATCATACCAAAAAGAATAAACACAATAATCATCACAATGAACACTAATAAAGTTTTCTATGAACCACTCAAAATAATTGACAATTTAACACCACAAAACTGCGTGGTAATTGACACATGAATGTATTATAAAATCATAAAGTTTCATGTTAATCACTCAGAATATAACATTTAACACTAGGAAACTGTTTTGTATCTTTATTTATTAATGATTTGATATTTTTCAATGAATATATGATGTCAGAGTCTCTATAAAATGTTCAATTAAAAAAAGAGAAACCTGTAAAGAAATATGTTTATTTTATATATTATTACTTATTTAGAATATTTCTAAATGTCTCGTGACACAATACATATTACGTTTCTTAGATTTTATTGCCTATACATGTACGGAAAGAATTTGAAAACAGGTCTGCAGCAACAACTTTCAACCTGCGCCAAAATTTATTGAAGCTAGGTATGCAGCAACGACTTTCAACAAGCACCATTAACAGTTATGGAAGGTAGCTCTGAGGTACCATTTCTGAGGAAAAGATCTGAAGTACTTTTTAAGGAAGATTGGTATCCAGGCAGCAGTGGTGACCGCAGTCAGGACTTCATTCACTGAAACTGCTAGTTTAGTGTATAAGTCAGTATGTGGTACCAATCTACGGGTTCTGTGCTATCGTTGAATTCTTTCATTCGTTGATCATTGGTCTCTGTAATACTGTTAACTTGCTGCAATATATTGCTTTGAAATTCAAACTCATTCGTCTCCTCGTCCAATGTAGCAAGTCCAGTACTGTAGAAATCTTGTAATCCAAAACCTGTAGAAAAGACGTATTGGTTACAGTCGGGATCAAAAGATAGGTTGTTCGAATCACATAAAATCTCCTCTATTGTACCTGCGCTTCCTGCAAAATGCTCGCGGGATTGCAGGGATTGCAGGTCCACTTCTGTTTCAACAAGATTGCAGGCATTTGCCATACGAAAGGCCATGAGCTCGGAATTATTTTCAGGGATCGAATCTCTTACAAATATGTCGCAGCATGATTTGGAACAATTCGTACAAGTTTCTTCAATATTGCACATTTTGAAGGCCTGATCTGAACCACCGATATTATTGTAGCGGTTCGATGTTATCATTTCATAGTGTCTCATCGCCGTTGTTATTTTGACTGGTGTGGTTTTGATAACACCATTTTGTAAAGGTAGACGAGCTGATTCTGCCCTTCTCTTCAGAATGAGCATCTTGTCTTTACATTTGTCCATTGACATCATGAACTTCTTATTTTTAAGACAAGTCTTCCAGTAATTCTTGATTTCGTTGCCTGTTCGTCCAGGCGGACGTCCTGCTATCAGCGACCACCTTGTTGAAAAGTAAGTCGACTACGGACAAGCAGACGCCCAGCAGTCCACGCCCAGCGGTCCACGGTCTGCTTTCCATCAACCACCCAGCCACCCATCAACCACCAAGCAGTCCACCCAGCCACCTATCAATCACCAACCAGTCCAATAAATGAATCTCACCCAGCCACCCATTAACCACCAAGCAGTCCACCCAGCCATCTTATCAATCACCAACCAGTCCTCCAATAAATGAATCTCACTCACCCACCCACCAGGAGAAATTTGAATAGTAAAAACATGTGTTGCAAATTTGCTATAAATAGATAATTTCATAGCTGCATAAGGCACACTTGTAGTTTTTTTTCTTTACTAATAAAATTCTGAACAATAACTCATGTTTGCCCATATTTTCTATCTTTTGCGTTTTCAGCTCTTCAGTTTTTAAGTTTTCTTATTTCATCATCTTTCTACAAATTGGTATCAAAGGAAGGTTGTGGAGAAACTAATTGTGGAAGAGCATAGGCTGGTTGTGGAGGTGCAAACTCTAGTTGTGAAGGAGCATAATTATGGAATGGAAGAATTGATTTTGGTAATGTTGTTTTATGCTGCAATGGTAAAATATTTAATTTGGTGTGATGAAATTGTTGCAAGGTTATTGTTTTTGGGTCACTAGTTTAATTTTAGTTTTGTTAAAATGCACTTGGAATATTAAAAAAATCACAAAGTATTGTGAAATTGTAAAATTTAATCAGTTTGCATTAGGTTGTGCCAAGTTGCATTGACAAAGTGTCGTAGTAGTAATCTCACTCAACCCCAAATTCCACAATTTAATGGGAAAAATTATGAATATTGGAGGATTAAAATGAAGACTTTATTTTGTTCACAAGAATTATGGGACTTGGTTGAGAATGGTTTTACACAGCCACGAGATCAAGCAACATACAATGTTTTATCACAAGCACAAAATGATCTTCTCAAAGAGAATAAAACGAAGGATGCCAAGGTGTTATTTTTGATAGAACAAGAAATGGAAGAATCCATTTTCCCACAAGCATGCATGGGACACTCTACAAAATTCTTATCAAGGTACTCGCAAAGTCAAGTTGGTAAGATTACAAATGCTTAGAAGAGATTTTAAAAATTTGCAAATATCAAATTCTGAGACAATAAATGATTTTGCCACTCCTGCACTGAGTATAGTAAATCAAATAAAGTCTCATGGAGATACTTTGGATGATCAAAAGGTTGTAGAAAATATTTTGAGGAGTCTTCCTATTAGATTTGACCCAATTGTTGTAGCTATTGAAGAATCTAAAGATTTGTCTCAAGTTTCTATTGATAGTCTTATGGGGTCTTTACGAACCCATGAGCAAAGACTCAATAGGTCAAACGGTTCCTCTATGGAAAATAAATTCAAATCACAAGTTCAAGCTAGCAGCAACAAAAGAGGAGGAAGAATCACTAATAGAGGTGGAAGAGGATTTGGAAGAGGAAGAATGAGCAATCGCAATGAAGGTGGCAGATTAGAGAACCCTCATGAAGAAGGAACAAATTCCAATTTCTTTGCAAGTAGAAGAGGAAGACATTCTCTTGACTTTCATGGCCAAGGACAAAGGTATGACAAATCACATATCCAATGCCACTATTGTAAAACATTTGGCCATTTTGCACCTGAATGTAGGAAGAAGTAGTTTGATATGAATAGGCAGAATGTGAATTTCTCAAGAGAAAATCACTCTGAAAATAGTGATTCAATGTTTATTACTTGTAATAGTGCACAAGAAATCTCAAAAGAAGTATGGTTCTTAGATAGTGGTTGTAGTAACCACATGAGTGGAAAGAAGGATATGTTTGCAAACATAGATGAATTTGTGCAGTCATAAGTAAAATTGGGAGATGATAAAAAAGTAGCTGTCATGGGTAAAGGTAGCATAAAATTTGAAACTAAGCAAGGTGAAA
Source organism: Pseudotsuga menziesii (assembly GCA_001517045.1). Classification (NCBI taxonomy): domain Eukaryota; kingdom Viridiplantae; phylum Streptophyta; class Pinopsida; order Pinales; family Pinaceae; genus Pseudotsuga; species Pseudotsuga menziesii. Next base: position 129,079 of record LPNX011187582.1, read on the forward strand.
ATAAACACATTCCAAATGTGTATTATGTCCTTAATCTCAAACACAATCTAATTAGCATTGGACAACTACTACAAAAGAGATATAAAGTCTATTTTGAAAATGACGCATGTGAGATCTATGATTCACATAGAACACTAATTGCAAAAGTCCAAATGACACAAAACAAGATGTTTCCTTTAAGGTTGCAAAATGATTTGTCTGTTTCTTTCAAAGCAGTCCTCTCAGATCAGTCATGGTTATGGCACTTAAGATTTGGTCATTTAAGCTTCAGTGGTCTAAATTTGTTGCATAGAAAGAACATGGTGAATGGTTTGCCTTTGATTGAACAACCAAACAAACTTTGTGAAGGGTGCATTTTTGGTAAGCAACATAGAGATTCATTCCCTGTTGGTAAGTCATATAGAGCAAGAGCTCCACTTGAAATTGTGCATTCAGATTTGTGTGGGTATATGCAGACACCTTCTATTGGGAATAACTTGTATTTCTTAACTTTTATAGATGATTATTCCAGGAAAACTTGAGTATATTTCTTGAAATACAAATCATAAGCTTTTGAAGTGTTTAAGCAGTTTAAAGCCATGGTTGAAAAACAAAGTGGGAACTACAATTAAATTCTAAGAACAAATAGAGGCGGAGAATTTGCATCAAATAATTTCTTGAGTTTTTGCAAAACAAATGGGATCAAAAGGAAATTTACAACTAGCTATACACCACAACAAAATGGTATTGCAGAAAGAAAAAATAGAACAATAATGGAAATGGCAAGAAGCATGATGAAAGCTAAACATCTACCAAATGAATATTGGGCTAAGGTTGTAGCTTGTGCAGTATATATATTTGAATCGTTCCCCCACAAAGAGTGTCAAGGATAAGGTACCACAGGAAGCATGGAGTAATAAAAAGCATAATGTTTCTCATTTAAGAGTCTTTGGGTGTATTGCATGTCCACATGTTCCTACTAAAAAAAGTAAGAAGTTAGATAATAAAGGAGAAAGATGTATTTTTGTGGGATATAGTGAGCAATCAAAAGCATGCAAGTTGTATAATCCTATCACAAAAAGGACTATAATCAGTAGAGATGTCAAGTTTCTTGAAGATGAAGAATGGATTTTGAATGGAAATCTACATCAACAACAACAATTTGAAATGAAAGATTTTGATGAAGATCAAGCTCCCATCAATGGCTCCAGTTCACATAGCACAACATCAACACCTCAATAAGCTTCAAGATCTTTCAAGATTTAAGATTTCAATAACAATGCAATAATAACACATCAACGTATTGGGTTTTTCCTATGAAAAGCACCTAAAATTTAATTAGAGTATTGTCCAAGTCTTTACAAAGGTGATTTCGGCCAATTACCACGACTCTAGATACATGTAAATAACATAAGACACTTTGACACCGATGACCACACTACTCAAAATCACCCTTTTAACACTTGTGAGACTACCTATTGTAGTCTCAATCATATTCAAGTGAGTAAGTCTTTAGATAGTGAACCTACTATCCACCTTGAATTACCTACCTCCTCTTCATTGGAATGATCTAACCTGTGACACACCAAGTCTACCCTGGTCACTTATTTCCCTTGTAGACTTCCTTCAACATAACAAAACTAACTTGAACACTTAATACACCTTAAGTTTCGATCTAAATCAAGTTTACCACATGCATGCCTCCTTTCTTAGATATGTTCTTAAAAAATTTGAACTTCATGAACAATACCTAAGTCACACTATCACTTGGATCCTAGACTTCGTGACCAGCCCTTTAATCTTTATATGCTCTTTGATTGAATGACTCAATAATCTGGATTTATGTGAGAACAAAATGAAGTGCATAAATATATTCTTAGGCATAGATATATTGAAAGAGACACGGTGATACCGTAAACTTAGATTCTATTAAAATGAATAAAATAGAACAAATTGTAAAATAAAGGCAGCTAGAATGGTGGTACTAGCTATATCTCTGAGAAAAGATGTAATGGCTATGCTCATTCGTGACAATATAAATCGAACAGGAGGTTGAAAGGTAATATTATCATAAGCATGAGGGAAAGAACCATAAACACCCAAAAAACTAACATTAGAATATGAACCACCATAAAGTTTGTGGCCCCAAAGTGGTTAGTTGAACAATCAGCTTTTCGAGCTCATAAATTTTGCATACGATCTCTATTTGGGCACTCGATAGTCGGTTGCAAATATTTATGTAGGGAGTACAATAGCAGGTCATGAATATACCACTTTATATAACAATCATTTGGGCTGGTGATGGGCAAAAAAACAACGTTTATCCATATGGATCAGTCAAATCTCTTGATCTTTGATTTAATTAAAAAACTCATGGCCTCCACTTATATTGTACTAGATAGGTTCCCAACAGCTTCTACATGAATTCTACCCTTCTATCTCGAGGCCCAACACCTTAGCAAACTACGATACCTCTCCTCATGAAGGTGCCCTAGGGTTTCTCCTTAGTTTTTCCTAGGCTATTTACTTAACCTAGGACCCTCCCTAACTAGGTTAGCCATTCTTCCTAAGAATCCCTAGGTTGGGGAGGGCTTGTGCTAGGGTTTTCCCATGTTTTCACACTTTTTCATCCCATGAACTTAGCCTGCGGTTATTTCTTAAAATAGTTTTTAGGGTTACTTTTGGTTAGGTCTTAGGTTAGCTTTAGGTTAGAGTTTAAAATAGTTGTTAGTTGTTACTTTTGGTTAGGTCTTAGGTTAGCTTTACGTTAGGGTTAGACTCCCATTCCTCTACCATCATCTAAACCTCGCTACCCTTTCCCTTAAGCTCGCCAGCCCTCTTCCCCAACTTCGTCACCTTTCCTTCGGCCTCCCAAACCTGCGGCTGCTTTTGCATCATCTCCCACCTATGCTGGTCCTTACACCCTCGTTGCCACTTACAGCCTGCTCCCTCCATCTTCATAGCTCTCAAACCTACCCTCGCTAGCTTCACAACCTCTGACGAACCTTAGGTCAGTTTTAGCAGCCGCCTAAACGCCTCTGAACCGCTCGCGTTAACACATCCATTTTCTCCCAGCGACTACCTTCTCCCTTAACTCGCGACCTGCGGCTCCATTTGCCATCCCCTCCGCAGCCCTATTTCTATCCCTTTCTCCTCAGGCCATCCTCTAACCTCACTCTCGACCTAGCTCCCGAAAGCCTCAGGCCCGCCATAGGAGCGGCCCTTTGATTCCTTTCTTCACCCTCGTTGCTATAGCAGCCTCTTCCTCCACCCACAATCTGTTAGCGGCGTCTACCCTCTAAGTCCTCGCCGCATATACTCTTTCCCTAGACTTGCCTTTTGCTGCAACCCCTGGTTTATCTCCCTGCCATCATATTCACTTGGACAGGCCCGCCACAGCTCGAGTTTGGGCACTCCACAAACATCCTCGATCTCGACCATATTGTAAGGTGCTGAAGCACCTCTTTTCCATCCCGTCGGTCTGCATGCGTCCTTCCCCGTTCGTGGTCTGCTTGCTGCTGTAGCAACGCCTTCCCACGCATCCTTCACCATAGCGTTCTTGTATTCGTCGGTCTGAACCATCGCTGCTGGATTCCCTTTACTCCCGCAGGTTGTCTCCGCGAGACTCCTTTCCACCCGCGATCTGCTCCGGGCGAAGTCTCGGTCTTCTCCGGGCGAACTTTAGGACTGCCACCGAAGCTTTCAAAATTGAACCCTTCGCAGCCTTTCCAAAGGGTTCTAGCCCTTCACAGAAGTGTAAAGTTAAAATTGCCTTCAAAAAATCAAAATTTAAAATTTGAATGTTATTTAATTGTAAAATTAACGGTACACATATGACTATGACTACTTAATGTGTTAAAAATAAATTTTATTGAAAAGATATTAAAGAGTGTTTAATTGTTTAAAATTGTAAAAAATTTGAAAGAACAATATTTGTTTTTACCAATTTTTTTTGAAAGGATTCAATATTTTTGGTGAAAGAATTTAGTTTATCAATTAAAATACAATTATTTATTTTACTTTTCATCTCTAAAAAACTTAGAAAATAAATACTCTTCCCATTGAAATTAAGACCCACCCTTCAAATTTGATCAGTGCTTGCATTACGGAACCCATTCATTGGTTTAGTATTCAAAGCGAATGAGAGTATTATGCTGCCACTATATACATATTTGAATAGTTGTGGTTATTAAATTGCATGTTTTATTAGTGGTATGACGACTACGCGTTACTATAACATATACATAACATATACATACGTTTGTTAATCATCTACCAATACTTCGTTAGCACTTACCCATGGTAATATTTAATAGCATATCTTTAAAGAAGGGGAAATGAAACACCAAAGAGAACTTCGATATGTTTTAAAAATGAAACAAAGTTGTGTGTATAGATAATATAAGTTTATGTGATGAAAGAAAGTCTACAAAAATTAGTGAAAATAAGTTACATCAAACTTCTAAATCGTCACATAGGTGAAAATAAGTTACATCAAACTACTAAATCGCCACATATGTGAAAATAAGTTTCCTCCTAAAAAATTTGTACATAAAGTTTGTAGATTTGAAAACATTCGGTGAATAAGTCAATGTTTTCGCCTTGATCCTTTGAATGCCAATGGAATCTTACAAAGCCAAAAAGTCCAAAAATCCAAGGGGCATAGTTATAGGAGTTTTCCAAGTTTTAGGTAGCTTTAGAGAACCTTGAAACTCCTGGATGTGGAGGAACTATACCTTTGAAACTGAGACCTGACTTGGACGTGGAGAGACTATACCTTTGAAATTGAAACTTGAACTGTGCGAGACATCAAAATTTCTTCACATCATAATTTGCACAAGTGACACCATTTTTCGCGTCGACCATTTGCGTGGGTACTCTTGTAATCTCAGGTATTGAAGATCATTGAATGGCCAAATAAGGTTGACAGGTGAAGAAATTATTTTGTTTCAAGTTTTAATATCCCAAGTCAATCTTCGTAGTGAATATCGATAGTATATAGTCAGGATGTCAATTAGCAGCTTGTTGCTTAATTTTCATGACGTAATGGATGCAAAATCCAACCCCCTTTTGTGCACATATTGTATCTCAGGGGGCACAAGTTTTAATAGACGTAACAATTCCATTGAATTTCTTTTTATATTTTCTCTTAACTACACGTAAAGGAAAAGGCATGGTGCCCTTCACTCCTTGCGGATCCCAAAACCATCATGATGGAATGTGGAGGCCCTCTAAGTCGTAAGCTTTGATATATGAAAGCGAAAATTACAATCCAACAAACATAAAGTCATTTTTTTATTGTTACATAATTTCTTTGAAAAATAAATATTATATATACGACCGCTCATTAGACTCCCATAAACCTTTCTTCAACCTTCAGATTCGCATAAGTTTGTCTTTCTTTTTCAAGTTCTGCAACTTTGGTTAGCTCCATTAGTAGAGCTCATTGTCAGATACAAGTTTTTTCACAACCATGGCGGCGGCCTGGCCTGTTGATTTTTTAAATCCCAACCAACCTTCAAATCACCCACGTGCTTTCCAATTCAAGGTCTATCCGGCTCACGGAGTTTGGGTTTTTAGATGTACAAACTGAGTGTCTGGTGGAGCTACACAGTTGTGTTTCAGATGATATGCATGACCGCCAAGTGTCCCATGGAAAATGTGGAAGTAGATGGTTGGAATGATACAAATATGTATGACAAACTATGAAAGTTGGATAAGAGATGTTGTTGAGAGCCCTTCGCCCATCGACTTTGGCATTGGAGAGAAATCATCATTATTGATGATTTATTGCAGCAATCTTCTATAAGTATTGATGATTGGATATGTAACGTCCCTGACCCTCGAACCGACGAAGAGGACGCTACCATGGCATTAACCATTCGGACTACTAGCCCCATGAACATGTAAATTCATAAAAATGCCAAAACAGAATGCATTGAAGTAGAACATACACAGATGCAACTATTTCTCATACACAGCGGAAGCAACAGACTTTTATGCAAGCATTCATTCAACATGTTCATCACATTCATTAACAGAAAATATGGTTGCAGAAGTAAAATAGGCAAGATTACTTATCTTATGAAGAACTCATTCCGCAACCAGCTACGTCACTGCAACGTTCCACCCAACCATAGGCCAGCGTGCTCCTTAATCTCTCGGCAGCGCTGCCACCCCCGAGCTGGGCATGATTCTCCAAGGAATAAGGGAACAAGCAGGCTTACACATAGCCAAGGATACACAAAACACGGCCAAGCCAACACAGTTGGGTTTATCAGGCCATCAACAAGACAGCCAAGCCAACATGGTTAGGTTTATCAGGCCATCCAGGAGTTCTAAATGCTAAGCTGGTGAGCCCATTATAGAGCTAGGAACACCTACACCAGAACTAGCCTGAATTCTAAGACACTCACACACGCCCAACACAAGGAATCAGTCCCTTCTCTGCTACACAGTCCCTCAGGCCCTGCCTTCCCTTCCAGTGCTATTCAGGAGTTGTGGAGAAGAAAGCCAGCCCTCTAGCTCTGTCTGTGTGGTTTCCAAACACACCAGGTTTATCAAGCAACCCAAGCCCCCATCCCTGCTCCCAACACAGTCCAAAGACCAACCATTGCACGCAGGCAATCAATCAACAATTTCAGCTTAACAGGGGAAAATGATGCCAAACAGTCTGCGGCAACCCCAAAGCGTAACAACATACACAACCAACAAACGTGGGGAACAACAGCCCGTCCAGGGCAATGAAGCCACGGGAAGACTTACACAGACCACGTTGGGGAAGAAAATACAAACTCCCAGCCCGTGCATGAGAGAAACTTGCACCAGACCCCCAAAATACAGAGGGAAAAACATATGCACAAACCACAAATCAGTAAGGAAAACTTACACACGGTCCCTGAGTATAAATGGCTCTCCACAGGAAAAATCATGGGTGACAGTGACCGAATGGCTCCCAGCTTGTTGCGTGAGTAACAACAACGCAGAACATAGAGCATGAGAGAATATTTACACCCAATTCCAAATGTGGGTCGAGAACACACCCGATTCCTCGCTGGGGAACAATGTGAATGACAGTGGGGACGACTCCTCTCTCCTGGATGCGTGAGACCAAAACAGGAAAGAAGCTTGTGCGTGGGAACAATCAGACTCCCGTGAGGCATGAACAGACAATGGAGATAACGCGCAGTAGTCAAAAGTGCATGAATGTTTTTGCACCGTCATGGAGAGAGTAGAATGTCCGCGCGAGTGATGGCGGTGGTTTTTGCTTGCCATCGTGAGGTCAACCACGCTGGTGGAGTGTGCGTGTGGGAAATGACTGACAGTCCTGCCACACTCCACTCCCAGCCATAACTGCCCCAACTAACAGCAACAGTTCTTAATGGTGGTGGTTGGATAAAACAAGGAAAGATGACACATGGCTTTTTCCCCCATTGCCCAAGGTTTGACATCCCCCACCCTTATCCTTGTGAAAATCATGCCCCTTCTCAATTTAGTTGCCACGAACGTAGCTGATTGAGTTATTTAATTAAAGATGCATATTTACATGATGACAAAACTCAATATGTATGCCGCATGCCCCGATATACCATCGGTGACAATTTAAATCCGAAACATAGCATAACCAATCGATGGTGGGGCCTTGGCCTTTAGCTCCACATCATGATCATTTACAATATATACATCATATACATCTAATGCAATAGGGTCAAAACCGGGGTGTTACAGGATACATAATTACCAAGCAGGGAAATAGAATGGTGCTTGTTGATTATCATGAAGACGATGAATTTGACGATATTCAAACGAGGATGTTGCAACTTGTTGACACTGAAGCTTCTCTTTGGAACGCAGTATAATGACAATGAAGTCCTTGAATCTCATATGTATTTGCTTGAACAAACATCCCAACTCTTCTCTACCTTTTTGGACTCTAATGAACAATTTAAGTCTTTTACAGGTGTCGGGGAGCACAACAGAAATATTCTGGCAAAATGAATCACAGGTAAATAGAAATTCATTATTCACGGGTAAATAGAAATTCCTTGCGCTAAATTTTGTATGTTTAGTTCATATTAAAATCGCCATATGTAAATATCTAGATTATGGTACATGTAAACTTTTTGTAGGCATCTTGGAAGCAATACACACAAAAATTCCACGTCTCATGGCCGTCAAACCTGAAGCCAAACGAGATGAAAAATCCTGGGTATTTTCATACGAGGATCTATAGAGCATGCATTACCTACATGCATCAATTTGTGAATTGATGAGACTTTATTCGTTGGTCCTCTTGGACTCCAATCACGCTCTCCACAACGGCATTCTGCCTCATGGGACTATCATGCGCATAGGCACTCGAGATGCTTACCACCCATATGCCATGGGTTGTACGAATGCCATCTGAAGTACCGACTGTCTAGAATTCAAACCAAAAACATGGTTGAACAAGGATGGGCATTTTATCCCCCAGAGTCCCTTCAAATTCACAGTCTTCCAAGGAGGTGCATGGGTCTGTTTATGCAAAGATATGGCATTTATTCAGATGAAATATGTTGCTGCAACTGTGGTTTCTATGCTCATATTGCAACGCCTAGTTGAATATTCGGCTATCAGAAATCCAAAGCTCATTCACAGCGTGACTGTGTGCATGAGGGGTGGTTTTCCCATTCTGCTTGAAAAGAAGAAGACTGATTGGTAGCCCTAGTATCCCATCATAACTTCATTCGGTTCAGTCTTTTTCATTTACAAAAATACATTTATAAAATAAAGGAGATCAAAATACGTCTTTAAGCTTTTAACTCTTATTTATTATTATCCTTGAAAAAATTGAAATTAAAATATATATAAATCAAATTTATAATGTATAATTATGTTAAGTGATGTATTAATTCTTTCTTTTAATAAATTTATAGTGATTTTATTTTTTATATTTGTTTATAATATTTATAATTGAATCAATTATTGTATATAGGATGATTTGTTATGTTTTTATTAATCTTTTTTAATAAATTTGGTTTGAAATTTAATTAATTTATTATTATTATTATTAAAATTGCACTTGAGTTTTATTTTTTTTCCAAATAGACTACATAACACTCAAAATACAATCACTAGGAATTCATTTTTATGAAAAAAAATTGTAATATTACTGCTCCAAATATAGAATATGCAATAAAACAGAGAATATGCAATAAATTATTGTTAATTGTTAAACATAGATAAAAACCACATAAATTATAAGTACATTTTCCAAAACACTATGAGTGTGCTGATCATTCGGAACCTATTCTAATTTATAAGTATATTTTCCAAAGCACTATCAGTGTGCAGATCATTCGGAACCTATTCCGCAATATCTTCCATGATTATGTGAGATATGAGATGATGATTTGATTTTTCGAATTTTTAGCTGGTGCAGGCTCCCTAAATAACACCGACCGACGACGATTAGTTGAGGAGTACCATCCCTTAAATAACACCTTCGGTGTAATTAGTTTTTTGAATGACAAGTTAATAGCGATGTTGATAACTCTTGTTGCAGGCTTGACATACTTGTGGATATTTAGGAGTGATATATATTCACACTCATGGGACATTGTTAGACAAATTGCTAGTTCTTATATATTTCAACTATAGTTAATTATCTTAACCATCCAATTTACTCACATTTTAGTATCTTTGCAGGGTCTAATAGGAGGGCTCTCCCTTAGGAGACTTAGGCTTCAGAAGAAGTTGGGAACTAGTGACTTAGATGATAGTGGTCACTCCTTCCTCATATGCTTACGGGTGGAAAGACCTGCCATTTCAACTCTTAACATGACCTAATACAAACATATACGTTAAGTTTTAGAAAAAAATAACTTACCAATCTTAGAAGAAAACCATTTTTTGGGGAGTTATACCTATTTTCCATATATAAAAGTTATATATTTTGGATTGTCTACCTTTCATTTTTTTACACCATATTCTAAAAAGCTATGTAGATACTTAAAAATTTCATTTTAATGGTTGGATATAATTTTTTTAGGAATTTCCTTGCAACTAACTTAGAACTCCCAACCTTGAACTCCCATGTCACTAGGTCTTCTCCTAAAACAAGTCTTCAACTATCATGTACCTCCACTAACATGCAAAAGAAAGTTTAAGTACTATAAAGAGATCATTAACTTCAATCTAGAAGATAAAAACATCTTTGTGTGATACTAATTTAAAGAAGAAAATCAACATAGTTGAAATAAAAACAATCTCGCACAAACTCCACAGTAAATAAAGCATTGTACAAAATTCTAAAACATTTTGAGGTGAAAGAATTATCTTTATTATCTTTATTATATTTTGAGGTGGAAGATGAAAATATTTTCTCTTAATAATAAACAATAATAATAATAATAATAGTATAATTTTAAAGTCATAGCCAAGCCAAACACCAAATTGGTATATAAGATTTGTACATACCCTATCTCCTCTAAAATAAATATCATTTTCAAAACATTTATAATGCCCACCAACTTCAAAATAATAGAAAAGTATATTTCAAGTTCCTTATAAAAACATAAGGTTAAAACAAACCAATTAATTATTTATCATTTTTTCCAAATAAAAAAATTCCATATACAAACAAATCTGTTAATTCTTTATCAATTTTATTAAAAGTCCAACCAAACAAAATACAATCATATTTAAAAAAAAAACACAATAATCATCAAAATGAACACTAATAACGTTTTCTATGAACCACTCGAAATAATTGACACCACAAAACTGTAATTGACATGAATGGATTTTTTTTCCAAAGAAAAAATTCGTAAATATTTTATTCACATTCAGCAGATGGCCCTAAAGGTCCATTATACAAAAAAACCAACTATGAAGTTGACATTACATACAGATAATTGCCTCATGATGAGCACAATGGACCATTACCATATCCAAAATCTGACCCAACAATACAGTTGTCAATACATACAAAAAAATGCCTCATGAAGAGCATAATGTACCATTACTGTTCAGCAAAAAACAAATCAAAGATCAAGCCTATATTAACAGCCATTCAGCAAAATAAGTCTGATCATAGCAAACTTTTTTCATCATTCCTGATCAATTAGGTCAGATAAACTGTGAATCGAAGGTGATCACAAGCAAGCAGACCAGAGCAAAACTAGCTGGCTGAAGTAGTCTCAACATGAATGATAAAGCATAACCGTGAAATCAAATGCTGAGCAAAAATTCAGCAGCTAATAAATTGGCCATTTCCATGCCATCTAGTGTTTCGAAGAAAGTTCATATCCATTTCAGCGCCAAATAAGAGGCCATCAGCCTGCATGTCATGCTCTCGGTATGTTTGCTTGAAAATCACCAGAGGGACAAGATGAAGCATATTAATTTCAGCCAGTGCATCATATATCAAGGGTGGAACCAAAAATCAGGAAAAGATGATCACATCATTTAAACCAGAAATGCCCAAGCATTAATATCGTCAAAGTTAACCAGCAAAGTATTCACAAGAAACTATTAGAAAAAATCAAAATGCATGTAGCCATCATCAAGAAACAGTCATACTCTAAACTGCAAATCAGAAAGGTTTCCACATTGTCTTCACCTCTCTGTTCACAAATACTCCAAGATCCTTCAAGAATGCTGCCACCTGCTTTACCCAAAGCATCTGCTTTATAGTTTCGTTCCCTATAAATGTGTTTGAAAGACACATAATCAAGACTATTAGATAAACAATGAACATCTTGAAGAATCATGGCTAATTCAGTATTTAGTAAGCGATACTTACCAAATGCCCAGTTTATAACTAATTGGGAATCCCCAAAGACTTGAATTTTATCCAAATTATTCTTCCGAGTCAGCCTAAGAAGAAGCTTAAGAGCACATAATTCTGCATAATTATTAGTACCCAAGCCTAAACCTGCTTTGAAAGAAACATAATGAATATCAGATATGACAATATACCTCCAGCCCCACAAATCAATGGGTCCCCAGCTGCAGATCCATCAAAGTAACCCCATGCATAAGTCTTATCAATTTCTTCCACAAAAATTGATCTGATAGAGACCACAGATAATGACTGTGGTAAATTATTCGTCATACCCAAGATGTAGCTTGATACCTGTGCAGGGGTTGTGACAAGACCCTCAAAACAAGACCTATTTCTTGCTTTCCATATAAACCAGAGTACAATGATAGGTAAAGATTTGATAAGTACCACATTTGATATAAAACACCAGTTTTTAAAACAAACAGACATGGAATCTCCATTCCATAAATTATTAAGTTTCAAGTGATCCTCAATAATTGACCAAACAGATTGAGTAAAAGGGCAATCCACAGCAATATGAAAATTGGATTCACAACTCTGTTTGCATAAAAAGCACCTTCCAGGACCTTCTCTACCCCTCGAACAGAGAACATCCCAGGTCAATGCTTTACCAGAAAGAAGAAACCAACTAAAAATTTTTGTTTTTAGGGGACACTTCATCTTCCATATGACCTTCCACCACCAGATCGATTCCACTTCTCTATTCATAAGCTCAGCATAACCCTCTTTAGGAGAATTGTAAATTACCTCAGTTACCTTAGAGATATAAAGCATTCAAGAAGTCTGCAAAAATAAAAAAAAATTAGTAATCTTTTCATCAATGGACACATTTTGTACTACATTCATAATCATCCTCATCATGTAGACAAAAGAAATAAACCAGCACAACAAAATAACACAAGTGAGACAACCATTTTTCACGTGGTTCACCTCGTCCACG
>LPNX011187610.1:0-62329 GCA_001517045.1 Pseudotsuga menziesii
TTTGAATTTTTAAACAAAACACTTCAGTCTTTACTCTGCCTTTTCTTCCTTTCCACAGTAATACGCTAGGTTTGGTAAATTTTCTTGGAGTAGTCAGAGTATTGAGCAGGGAAAGGGGTTTTAAGCTTACCTCTTCTTTGCTGTAACCGATTTTATTTCTTCCTGAACAATTTTTCACAGAAATTGATGTCTTCACTGCGTCCCCTTTCACTGGCTGTCTCCTTTTTACTGTCAATTGTCCTCAGCAATTCAACTTCCTGTAGCTTGCAATTCAACTTCCTGTAGCATAATTTTCACAGAGCTGGTGTATTCACTGCGTCCCAGTTCACTGGCTGTCTCCTGCGCGTTATTCTTTAGCAAATGGTATCTCTTGTAGGATGCTTAGTATCTCTTGTCTTCATAGTAGAACTTATGTTGTTTATGTTTTCTTTTGCTAGAGAAAACTATCACTTTCGTCTTGCTAGTATTTACTTGCATCCCAACTGTTCTACAAAAGTGCTCAAGAGAAATCGATTGCTCTTGCAAGCCAAGAGCAGACTTAGCAATCAAAATAAGGTCATCTGCATACAAAAGAAACCTTATCGCATACTCGCCCATGAGGACGCCATCCCTGCCCTCTAGGTTTAACCACTCTTTAAGTTTGTCAATATATAAGCCAAAAAGGGTAGGGGATAATGGGCACCCTTGCTTGACCCCAATATCGCTTCTGAAACTTTCGGAGATACCATCTGATGTTCTGATTTTGACTTTGACCTCCTCATATGGCCTGTGAACAGCTGCTCTAAGATATATAGGAACCCCAAGTTCCTCCATTTTGTGCCATAGTTTATCCCTGGGAACCATGTTAAAAGCTTTTTTGAAGTTGACAAAGCAACAAAAGGCTTCCCCTTTTTTCTCCCACACTTTTTCAATGATGTGCCTTAAAGTAATACCATGATCCACCGTGGAATGTTTAGGTCTAAAACCTGCTTGTCCTTTAGCACGCTTGTCCCTTTCTTCCGCCCACTTACTAATTCTATTTTCTAGCATGCTTCCAAATAGCTTTGCAAACAAGGGGTTTATCATTATGGTCCTGTAATTGGAGGGATCGTTGACATCCCTGCTCTTGAAAAGAGGAACCTGGGATTGCGAGGCTAGTTGTCCAATCTGTTGGGAATCCCTGCTGAATGATGTTGTTGAAGATTCCTGTGATGTGAGGTGCAAGAGTTTTTGAACCCCACTTTAGATATTCAGCGTGAAGTTCTACTAAATTAGAACTGAAGTACCATCATTAGTAATCGGAAAGTACCATTTGAAGTAATCACTATCCCATACATGCTCCAAGTGTCGCAAGTAACATGAACGCATGGGATCCTTGCTAAAATTAGAACTGAAGTCTGAACACTGTCCACTGTTTCCCTTTGAAAATCTCTATAAATACAACTTCCCCCGATCTTTAACATTGGAACCAAAAGATGCACCCTTGAATATGCTGAAGCTTAGCACTAAACATGCCTAGGAAAAATTCAATGTAAACAATTCTGAATGCAAACATTTCCTTTCAAGTTATCCTGGATTGTAGTTTTCTGTCGTACTCTGCTTTTTAGAGCATGCTGCAAGTGAAAAAGTTATGCCAATCTTGCAGAAAAGCATTGACAGAATTCACGAGGAAGATAATGCATCGTCAATAGAGTATACGGTACCTTTTGGAGCTAAAGATCTTTCACGACCTTACCTCTGCACAGGATATGATATTTATGTTACAGGGGAGCCATGTGCCATGTAAGCTATGTTTACCTGCCTGCATTTTTCGTTGTTTTGTAGCAATAAAATTAATTGTGTTTTTATCTAGTGGCAGAAGATGACGATTTTCGTATTTGTATCCTAAAATGGTTATCACAGGTGTGCAATGGCCCTTGTTCATCAAAGGGTCCGCCGAGTATTCTATGCTTTCCCAAACTCAAGAGTCGGTGCATTAGGTAGTGCCTACAGATTACATGGAGAGAGAAGCCTCAACCATCACTATACCGTGTATCGTGTAGTGGTTCCAGAAGAAATACTGAGTGAAATTTAAGGTATTCTATTTTGAATTTTTAAAAGGCTAATTGATGCAAATTAATGGTTGCCTGTAAACTGCACTAAATCTAAACATTTAAGATAGCATCCTCGTGATTTATTTTCTAAGCATTTAACTGTTTCTTCTTTCATGTGTTCCTTGCCATTGATTTTCTGTGTTGGTGATCCTTTTGCTTTACGATGAACATTCTTTTTACTGTTCATTTGTGTATGACAAATAAAGAGAAAATATATTTGTGCGTAAGCCAAAACATAAGCAATCTGCAAAATCCACATGAAATTCCTTGATAAGGATAGAGACATTAGTGGCCAAAAAAGAGCGTCTATTTTTCCTTTAAGATATTTTGTGGAGCTTTACATAATTGTCTTGCGATGGGTTTTGATTAAACTTTCATGTAGATGGAGGAATAATTTTCTGCAAGAGACGTCAGTTGCTTGGGACGTTTTGAAATAGAACCTATTTTCTGTGGATATGAGATTATCTGTAGCTGCAATTGGAAAAATTAAATGATAGCAACCTTTGATGAATGCCATGGGGAAAGGTCAGGCTTGCAAGTTTCCAAGCTTCTGCTTTTCTGAAAGATGAAATTTAAGTCTTGGAATTTAAGCAAAACTTGTGCATGATTTCATGCCAGAAGAATGCGGATGGACTGTTCATCGCTATCAAAGAGTTAACTCAGTTGTTTCTATCCCAAATTTCTCTTTCTTGTGAATGTATTCATTTCTATGTAGGGAATTTGATGTCAGTAATTGTGTGATAATTTAAACTCCAGATTTTGCATGCAAACAACTGGTCACCAATAAAGTTTCATGTTCCCCTCTCACGTAAGTGCAAGTTCCACCCTTTATCTACAATGGCCAAAAGCCAAAAGCCTAAAGGCAGAGATGATCAGGTGTGCATGTATGCATGTATGAGAACGTTGTGTAACTGGTATTGGTTTGACCCAAATAACTTCAATGTAACAAATGCTGTTATTTCTACAGAAATCGATGGCTCCATACAAAATATAGCTATAAATGGATTTTTTATAATAAGTAATGTAAAGTGAATATTTTAAGATTGAAATTATTTGAAAATCAATAAGATCACTTTTTTTTGAAGGTGCAGTTATGTTAACAATGTGTCTATTGGATGTAGTTTGAATGGTTGGGAGGAATGATTATTTCCTTTCCCACCCTGTTTCAATTCTTGTAAGTAACATGTTGCTCTTGTTGAGCCCTTTGTAATAAATGTATGGATTATGTAATCTGGTCATACCTTGATGCTTGTGTTGGAATAACAGGTGTTGACATATATACCTTGATTCTCGTGTTGGGAATAATAAGCATCCAACAAAGGGTGAACCACCTTTGAAAAGAAGTTATATTAACAATGTAATTACTTAACCCATAAGGTGAGGAGAATCATCTCCAAATTCCACAGTTTCCACAATTTCCTTTAAAATTGTAATGTGCCAAAGCCGTAGGATCTTCTGGTAAAAGGAAAACAAAGCAGTATGCAAACGACAAGCACAGTTTACATCAATTGAGATGGATAGTCCATCAAATGACGCAGCCAGTGAGGGTTGAGACCTTAAGGCCTTGTGCCTTGTTTCGCGTTTCCTAGTTCCTTTAGAACCCCTTCTTGTCAGAGGGGCCGAGTTAGCTGATTCGGCATTTCCCTGGCAAACTCTTCAAGCGATAACATCTTGCTTCGGGAGGTTTCCAAGAAAGTGGAGCCGACATAATTGCCTGCGGAAGCCAACGATAGCACTGTTACGAGTAAAAATAGCATTTCAATATTCATTATTTCACAAAACATGAAAAACCATTTTGGTAAATCGGCTCGGGAGCGAGCGCTGGTCCATTACTTAACAATGTAGTTATAGTACTGTTATACAACATAATTGGCCATTTTAAGGTGCAGTTATATTTACAATGAAATTACTTAATGGTGCATTTGTCTTCAACAAGTGGGAATTCAACCTGCATTCAAATTTCCGAGACTACATAAAAATCGGTATAATATTATACTAAGCCCCAAAGACTTCTACGCGAAGTGGGTATCCGGCGGGAGTAACTAACAGGCTTCGCACTTTCGACGAGGGTGGATTCATTCTTTCTCCCGGAAGCAACAATTATGAAGCAAGTGTGTCTAGGGCAGGTGTAAAGTTCTGAAGGTGGGTAACTCCAAGCCCCCAAGGAACAACCTCTCTGCCCTGTCTGGCAGGAGGCAGCTGACCTAAGGAAGAAGCCTCTCTGCGCTCGTTGTGACGTTACCAGCTATGAGTCCACTAGAGGAAAAGCTCTGCGCTCGTTGTGACGTTACCAGCTATGAGTCCACTAGAGGAAAAGAGGTAAGGGGGTCCCCAAAAGAGAAGGTGCATAGCTCTTTCCGGACAAAGGAGGGGAAGGATCATCAGGTCTTGAAAGAGAAAGATCCATTGATATGGTTAGAGGTTAATTATCCGTAATAAGAGTGGGCTAAGATCCTGGCGAACCATGGGAAATAACCTTCTCAAAGAAAACATACCTCCTTTCAATCATCTTATTGAAGGGGATGATTATGAATCCTAGCAATCTAGTGTTATTACATATATAAAGAATGAAGGGAAGACGACTCACACCGAATCTAGTTTTATTCCATTCCAATTTTTTTTCATACCGAATCTAGCATAATGACATATATAAATAAATAATGAGCAGCCTTGAACACTCCATTTTTCACCCCCTCTGTATTATACTAACTTGTACAATAACAACCAAGGTATTACTAACTTGTACAATAACAACCAAAGTATTTCAACAGTAATGCAATTGCCATAACAGTGTTCTCCAAAGAGTACAATCTCATTGTATTGTATAGAAATTGACATAACAGTGCTCTACAAAGAGTACAATCTCATTGTATTGTATAGATTTAAAAAGTACAATCTCATTGTATTGTATAGATTTATAGTGGGGAAATTATCTTACCAGAGCTCAATGGATGTTTTTGATCACATGCAATGTTGGGATGTTTATTAACATATCAATAATATTGTCTTCATTATGGTTATGTAACAACTAATTGTTTTACAAATTTAAGCTTTACATCATTGTTCAATCATTGCTGCAACTCACAAGTAAGAGAGTAGTAAGGGAGTTGGTGCACTAGTGAGGTTTAACTTTGGCAAAATAGATGCCTCTCAAGCTTGATATTAAACAAAATGATATCATTTTATTACATCATCTGGAAAGAAATTGATTTAAAGCCTATAAATGTTTTGTATTGGATCACATAACCATAAATTCAATGTATATGTTTACATCTATCTATAATTTGTGATTTATGAGTTAAGAGTTAAATTCAACTATATATGTTTACAATTATCTATAATTTGTGATTAATGAGTTAAGAGTTAAATTCAACCGTATATCTCGATGATCTTACACTAACTATACACTTTCATAATAGATTACACTTTCATCCTTGAGCTTCACAATAAAATAAGGTGGAGAGATCATCTTAATTATCTCACACTAAAGTCTGTCACACTAAGGTGTTCTACTTAGGCAAAATAGATGCCTCTCAAGCTTGATGTTAAACAAAATGATATTATTTTATTACACCTTCACATCTGGAAATAAATTTGTTTAAATCCTAATAGGGATTGATTTATGAAAGCATACCATATAAATGTTTTGTATTGGATCGCATAACCATAAATTCAACGGTATATGTTTACAACTATCGATAATTTGTGATTTATGAGTTAAGAGTTAGGCTTAATTATCTTACACTAACTATACACTTTCAAAATAGATTACACAAGCATTCATAAGCTTTAGAATATAAAGTTAAGAGATCAAGACAAGACACTAATTATCTTTGGACAAATTGTACCATAACAATTTATTAGTCCCTCCTATGTTGGGAATATAGCAATCACCTAGTCTTCAAGTGTCGGTTGACTTTTTATTATTTCTATGCAATTTATGGTTAGTGTCCAATATTTGTAAAATATAGCTTATTAATTTTATATTTTATAAAATGGTACAATGCCTTTTAAATTTTGAAATTACATGTTCCTATTTTTTAATTGGCTGAAGGGTTTGATTTGACAAAATAGCCTTGGTTGAAGGTGACATTTGTTTAAATAATACTAAAATCAAACAAAAATAAAGATAAACTTTAAAAATGTCACATACACTTTGTCCCCGCATTAAAATTGATTTAATTTTTTTACTAACACCTCCACATAAAGAGAGGGGTATGTCTCTATTGTAATTGTATCAAATCGCATGTCTCTGTCATCATTGTATCAGATCTAATGCCTTTGTCGTCACTATATAATAACTCACCTTACCTTTCTCTATATCGGTTTCACCACTCGTAAAAGCAAGCCAAAATGCAAAAAAGGAGAATGAGATAAAGGAAAGAAAGGAACTTGTTTTCGAAGCCCAGTCCTCACTTCTCTTGCTCTTCAACTTCAACCTACTCCACTTGAATGACTTATAACTTGCGAGAAAAGCCAAGAAGCCCCCTCACAAACCTTAAAAATATCAACCAAAATAAAAACATTCAAACAATAATAGGTAGTATTTAACAATGCCTTTGAAAAGCACTAACAATCCTCAATCAACTGACAAGGACTCAACTCATCAAGTTTTACATATGCATGTGGGGTAGGGAAAGATCACAAATTTCTATTGAAATGCAACAAGTTGATTGATACATAAGTTACCTTACTGTTGTTGAGGCACCTTTCAAAGCGTCTGAATGGATTCCTTTTCAAGTTTGAATCACTTACAATCTCACTTCCAAATAGACAATCTTGCAAGGGTGTGTAGAATAGAAGCTGCATAAGATGGGTTACTTTGACACGATAAAAGGGATGATCCGGGATAGGGGTCACTAAGGGATAATGGAAGGAATGGTAGAAAAAATTCTCAAGTGTGACAATAATATGGGTGTGTCCTTCGCTTGGTCTATCCTATCCCTATTTATTGAGTGTATGGGATGGCTATGACAGTTACCAAGTGGTTCTATGAGTTACTCCATGGTCCAGGGCTAGATGGTCTTACTCTAGAAGAGGTAAAATCCTGCTAAGGAGTTATGCAAGAAGCTTTGGAAACTAAAGGAAGAAGCAAGTGTCACCACCAAAAATATTCTATACATGGAAGATATCAACAAAGCCCAAGCGGGATGATTATTTTGTAGCACTTCATGATGCAGTTCTAGCAGAAAAAAACAACTCTCGAGAGTTTAAGCTGCCTGCACAAAAACCCATTGTGAAGTGGTAACTCCACTCCTTTCCAGACAATGAATGGAAAGCAATGATAAAGTAGCAACCAACAATTTTAAGCTTTGAGCAAGCCCAAGATTTCTTAGTTTGTTACTCTATTGTGGTGGAAAGTGGCAGAAATAGCTTGATACATTCATTGCCTTCTGTAGTCATGCAATAGAGTTGGCTCCTTTGTTGGCACCTTCTTTTCAAACACATTCATCAAAGTAGAATACCGAGGGGTAGTAGAGTCAATTTGAGGATGAGTCAATAGGGGTGGTCAAAGCTTGTTGGACCCTTCATTTTTGGTTATTAGTGCATAGAATTGCAGAGAGCCTAAAAATGGAAATGGAGAATAAAGGTATGAGATCTTCAACTTTAAGGGACAATTGGAAGGTTTTTTTGGTTAGATAAAGGAGTAATAAGTTAATCCATGTAGAAGATTGTTTCATGGACCAAGGTAGTTGTGCTAACCAAGGAAGTGGACAAAGGGATAATGCATTGTCCCTACTAGTATAGTTATTAGTTGATAGTCTTAATCAATCAAAGGTGAGCATATAAAGAGTTGTTAGTGGTTGAGTTTCTTTCTTGTTTAAGGGGGAAAGTTGTGATAGAGTTGTATTGTTGAACAATATATGTTGAGAGGATGGTATTGTTTAGTAGTGTCCTCTAAGGGAGAGTTATGTATGTGGGATTGATTCTTCCCACTTCCTATGTGAGGTTGTTGTGCTGAGAGGTGCTCTACAACCCAGTATGGGGGGATCTTGTAACGTTATGTAACATTCCTCATGTAACGCTCCTCTTGTAAACGTCAACCATAAAAAATAAAAATTTTAATTATCCACCAAAATAAATGTCGGCCACAAAAACAACCTAATATGGGGGAGATGTTGTAATGTTCCTACCAAACAAAACAATAAAAAATAAAAAATTTAATTATAGGCAAAAAACATGTCAGTCAGAAAACAACACAATATGGGGGAGTTGTTGTAATGTTCATACTTAACAAAATAATAAAAAATTGACTTATTCGCAAAAAAAACGTTGGTTCATATGGTTTTAAAACCATGTGCAAGGCCTCCTAAAAAACCCATGGTTTTATTGTACATGGTTTAGGAGGCTGTTGCAAACGGTTTTAAGACCATGTGCATGGCCTCCTAAACGACCCATGGTTTTACGAGGGCCTTGCACATGGTTTTAAAACCATGTATGGGGGTGATGTTGTAATGTTCTTTCCTAAACATTTAAAGAATAATATGAAATATTATATGTTGGCCATAAATAGTATTAAATATTAATAATAAAAATATTATATGTCGATCTTAAATAAAAATATATATCTTTTGGTTTGAATCACACCAAAGCTGATAGTTGAGTGCAATACTTAAGAAGAGGTTTTCCCCTCCAAAAATTTGATCCCTCTCAGCACTTGATAGAGCCTAGGATTTGGATCTATGCTGGTTATAGTACAATGCAATAGTCCTAAGGTTAGAAGTATTGAAAGAATACCACATCTTTACTTTGTCTTGTGTAATGTGATGGATGGATGTTGTATAATGTGTTTGTTTGGATTTTAAAATGATTCTATTGTTCTTGTTCTGTGTTGGATTCATACTATAATGTATTGGATTTTATTACATTAACCTGTGCACGATCGTTTAGTATTAAGCATGTGTTCTTTCATCCTAAAAAGAACATCTTAATTCTTAAGTCTCTGCAATGCTTTGGGTGATACCTACTCCTCATGGAGATTGAATATGCCAACACTCTAAACTATGACAAACCCCTTTGTTGGATGATTCCCGAGAACCCTAGTCTCTATTTTTTGTCAACAATGATGCTACTTATTTTTTAGAGTAGTTGGCCCCATTCACGTTCAAATGAGTTCAGGTGATGTTCTTAAGTTGAATTTTGTATTGTTTATTCTTGGGTTGAAGAAGAATGTTCTTTTAGTGTCCTGTATGATAGATGTATAGTGGATAGTTACTTTGGAAGGAAAATAGTGCACCATCATTTATTATAGTCTAGCCAATTCAAGGACTTTGGAAAGACATAATCCAACTAGACGACATTATGTGGTACTAACCGAACTACTTTGACAACACAACATAAATGCAAGATGATCAATACTTGAGGGATAAATTTAGGTCATTAATAGATAAGGTGTTACCTTCTACCTAGACAAGTAACAATTGTTTCTTCAGTAATGAAATTTACAGTGAGGAATTAATAAAACACATAAACAAGGTTGAACAATTTCAAGATGTTTGTAGCTCTCTCAAAGGAAAGTTAATCTTTGATAAATTCTTTCATGTTTTTAAACTACTTAGTAATATCACTTATTTATATTAGGATCGACCATCTAGTTCCTATGATTTATATAGGAAGCATGGCATTCCAGCAAGGAACATGTTAAATTTCAAATATCCTAAAGGAAATGAATGCAACAAAATTACAAGGTTACAAAATAAGAATATGGTAGTTATATAATTAGCTCAAGGTTGTTCCATGTCATCAACACTAGAGAAAATAAGAAAAAGTTCATATCGGGAATGAATCAACGTCATATCATCGAGATGATAGTCATGCTCAATTTACTCATGCATGAATATAGGAAAGGTTACAAACCACTCATTGTTATCCTTGGAAAGTAGTTATGAAGATGAAGGTTGATGAAAGAGAAGAGACGAAAGGAAATAAGGCAGTTGATACAAGGATCTCATTTTTCTAGTGTTAGAGACTTGATTTATTGCAAAGACATTGGTCAAAGGGAAGAGTCATAAAATAAACAAAAAGATTGTTAGGTTAGTTTTATGATTTTGGGGGCTCATCCCATATGTAGTTAACTTGTAATAATGCTACATTTTTTAGCTTTTGCTATAATACTTATGCTATAATTATAAGATATTTTAGAAATATAACTATGTTTCAAGAAAGATAATAAAGCTTATTCTTGATCACTCTTGTTCATGGTGTAATGATGTGTGTTTGCTTCAATGCATATACTACCTTTTATTATTTGTAGTTGTAGTTGAGCCTCATTCTCATGGTTATTTAACTGTCTTAATTGGTTGATAGAGAAGTTCCAGTATAGAATGATGTTCTTTGTTTCATTTTAAGTTGGATAAATACAAAGTTAAAATTACAAATGTTTATAACTCTCGGGTTTGTTGGATTCATCTAGATTTTTCTCAATACGTCTTTCTTCTTCTTTGAATATTTGTTTGTTCTTTGTCGCTGCTATATTCTTAGTTATTTATTTGTTATGAAAATCTACCATGAGTAATTTCATGTCAAAAAAAATTGTGCTTTCTTTTAAATTCTTTAATCTTCATTAAATGAAATTGGCTTTGATTGCATGTGAATATGGCATCCTCTAAGTAAATCTTTTATGAATGGTTGTAATCTTAATCTCTCTGATATTATCTCCACACATTTAAAAGCAAACAACTTTAATTTTTTAACTTTCTAAATAATTTAAAAATCTTTGTAAACAAAGAGTATATTTAAAAATCTCATTCGAATAATTTTATATGAGAGATAACCCCTATGACTGCTGGAATATTTCTAAATAGTTCCAAAGAAATTATGTTGTTTAAACTCCATAGGGTGCCTTGGCATTGTTCCCTAGCTAGAAACATCTTGAGGAACAACATACTTTTTGGCATCTTTGCCAAGGATTGAATGTGAAAGTGGATCTTTCCTTGGAAAAATGATAAGAGTATTTGTTTTTCTAGTTCTTGAAGGTGAAGCAAGAAAATGGTTCAAGAATTTATTAATTGATTCAATTACTACTTGGGAAGGTTTTTATACTACATTCTTAAACCAATGGGGTGAGAAGAGGGATACAAAAATGTCATCTAATTGGATTTATTCCCTTAAAAAGAATATGGGTGAGCCTATATTGGAGTTTGACAAAAGATTTAATTAAGGGTATACTAAAATCCCTCAAGATATTAGGCTTTCATAGACTGTCACTGAGGTAACTTATGCAGTGGCTCATGATCTTGACTTTGCCATGATTATTAGTGAAAGAAGGTCTACTACTCTTGATTTAATGCAAAAGGATGCATTAGAAGTTGAGAATAGTATGGATGACTCTGGAAAATATAAGATAAAACCTAAGATCCTGGATATGAAGAAGTAGAAAGAGGAAGACTTAGAACATGTTTCTTCTTCAAATCCCCAAGACTTGAAATTTGATGAAATAAACAAACTAATATGTGCACTTTCAAACAAGACAACCAAGTTGGAAGGGGAAATAGTTGTTGACTTGTGAGCAAAGAATTAATGAACCATCGATTTAGCATCCTTTGAGGAAAAACAATAACATGAATCATAATTGCCACCTAGAAGAAACTCAAGGGATGGAGAATTTGATGTCAGTAAGCTCCCATGGATAAGAATTTCATAGAGATAATGGGAATTTATCTCAGTTGGATTAAGAAGACTATTAAAACTCTTTATACATTAATAATCAATCATCTAATTCAATGCAAAATGAGAGAGATACCATATTCTACTTAGTATAGTATTTTCCATTTATGTAATTCAATATGAATTATGTCATAAATACGATCTTCAACAATCTCAACTACAAACCAAAAGCAACCAACAAAAGCACCTCAAGTGACATTTAAACTTAGAAAACTCGATAATGACAATATAAAGAGTGAACAACCCAAAAATAATTATGAATTAATTGAGAGTCAGTCTAGGGTTGCTAATAAAGCTCAAAATGTTCATAATTCTAACTTTTTTCTTTGAAGAACGAATCGAATAAGATCAAATTCCTTTCCCATGAACCGAGCTTGCGAAAATCTCTACATTTAAATGGGACTTTGCTAAATTGATGGGTGTAACATACCATATATTCATTCGGATACAACACATATACAAGATGATTATCCTTGAGTGATGCTTGGCCCACATTTAGAACATAGGAATGTAGCCACACCACCTCTTTATATTAGTTTAACATTCATGATCATTTGTTAAACAATTGTATGTTGGACCCTACGACTTCTCATAATCTTATACCATAAGCCATTATGGAGAAGTTATGGCGTGATTATATCACACAACCTTACAAAGACTTATATTTGTTTGATTCAGAAAAGGTTGTGTATGGGAATGATCAAAGATTTAGTAGTTAATCTAGCTCAAATTATGATAAAAAGTATTATTATCAATGTGGTGGTAGTTGATGTTCCAGTAAGTTATGGAATGTTGCTCTCTAGCTATAGGGAGAAAAATTAGGAGGAACCTTACAGCTCCACGTGTCCTGTGAAACTATTCCATTGTTTGCAGGACAAACTCATATATAGTATCATGAAGCGAAAGTTCCATATACCATTAGGGTTTCAACTAGTCCCCCAAATCATCCTATGTACATAGTTGATGATGATTTAGGTAATTATGTGCTTTCTCTTGAAAAGGATATTAACCCATGTTATATTGAAAACTTTAATCAACCTTAGCAAGAAGTCATGAAGAGATTCGATCAAGAAGTTTGTAAGCTTTACTTTGATGGTACTTCATATTGAAATGGATATGGGGAGGGTATTTTTATTATCTTGACAATGAGAAAACATGTTTCATTATCTTACATGTTAAATTTTGAAGCAACTAAGAATGTGGCAAAGTATGAAACTTGTGTTATGACTTGAGGTTGCAAGAAGGATGAACATTTAGAACATTGCAGTGTTGGCGATCTGAATTGGTAATCAATCAAATCAAGAATAAATGCGAGATGAACCATCCAAGGATGAGAGCTTCTAGGAATCAAGTATGGGATCTAATTGAAAATTTCTTTTTAGCAGCAATTTTTTCTTTTATCCCTAGAGATTTGAACTAGCAAGTTGGTTCCTTAATCATACCACCAAGTATCTTTAGATTGGCAAATACTCCTCATATGAGATATTAAATAAAGGTGCTTTTTCATCCGCCATTCCTAAAAGCATTAAGCATTAGTAGGTTTTCAAATATAATCAGCAAATTAACAGATTCCCAGAGCTTGTGGAGGAATTGTATGCCTTAAATGTTCAAGAATATGAAGGTATAACAAATGCTAATATTGGAGGCTGAGAAATTTAATGGCATAATTTTCATGATATGTTTGGGAACCACCAAATGCTACAATTGAAGAATAATTATATTCCAAGGGGTTGAATCCCACTTGAAAAATTGTTTGATAAGAAAGATATTGTCATAAATCCGGTTATACAAACTTAAGATGAAGATTTTGAGGAGGTGAACCTGAGAACTCTTCAGCATCTAAAGATGCTCAAAATGTCTAAATGTATTCCCATAGAATGTGAGCAAAAATACATTGATATTTTAAAAAACTATATGGACATTTTTATTTGGAGTTATGAGGATTTAAAAACTTATGATACTTCCATTATTGAGCATTGGATTCCTTTAAAAGGAGGATTAATGCCCTTTCAGAAGTTTAGAAAAGTAAATCCGCCTATGATTGACAAAGAAGTGCCTATGTTTGAAAACAAAGTTAAGAATTTGCTTGATGCTGAGATCATAATTCCATGATGTATTCCAAGTGGGTATAATGAACCTAAATCAAATTCAAAGGTTCACTAACTCTATTGCACAATTTTTAACAAACTAGCTAATAAGCAGGGCAATTTGCAAGTTGAATGAGTGAATAGTATGGGAATTAAGTAAGATCAACAATGCAAGGGAAGGGTCCTGAATTTTCAGGTTCCTAAGCACAATGGGTTGGGTCCTTTTAGGTTTCGAACATCATCCAGGTTGAAGTCTACTATCTGGCTCCTGGGAGTCCCAACATATACCTACTAGAACCCTTACAATACAGTCACCTATAAACCAGTGGTTATGAGAGGATTGGGGAGACATTTAGTACCCTGTTATGGATGTATATATCATTAATTGAAATTTTTTTATAGAACATAAACAGTCTAGAATGATTCTAAAGGTCGCATTAGCAAAACTAGCTCTTAGGACAACTCGCTAGTTTCATCTTCTGGATTTTCCAAAGAGATGAAGGAGGCTATGAATTCTCTATTTTAGGAATTGGGTATTTATATAATTATGTTAAAAACATATCAGAACAAGAATGACTGAATTTAGTGGCATAGAATTCGAATTATGCACAATACAATAAAACTAGTCAATTCTAGGTGCAAATATAAACAAGGTTGGATTAAATTAAGTAAAACTCAATCATATTGATTCAGATCGTTATGAAACTTGTAGAGAGAACCATTAACATCAATATCAGCCATGGAAAGTCGAAATAACTCTTAGGAATGGATTACAGAGCATTCTTTAGCAAGATGCATTCATATAATGCATTGGGAGGCTACAATCACTAAAAAACTTGGAGATTCGAACCCTCAAACTTATTCAAAACTTGTCGAACCTATGGAACTGATAGATCCACTTGCAACACACTCATCAATGTACGAAGTCCATTAATCACCATTCATTACTCCAATTCCACTTTCAGAAAAGAAGAGAAAAATGTCAATGCCTTCAAGATTCGAATGGGAGACTCCAAGGCCTGCAAGGAGACTTGAATTAGCTGGAGGATGAATTAAAGACCTGCAAATAAAATCCATTAATGGATGCACCATCTTCATGAACAAGAATAGACCAATACTGCTAAGGGGCACATCTCCCAAAGCTCAGTTGAGGCACATTTCTCAACCACTTGGTAGCAAAGCTCTCATGACAAAATTCAAATGACAAAAGGTCGCAATAGTGATGTGCAATCATTTTTTTATTGATGAATTAGGATTCATGTTCGAATTCACTCTTCATGTGGCCTACTTCCCTTACCCAATGCACTCTCATGAGTGGATTAGGAACTTTCCTGCTTTTCCTTCCTTGCTTTCCTTCCTTTCCAACTGACCCGCTTTTCTTCCTTTAGAAATTGTGCCCTCTTGTTTCCTGCTTTTCACACTGACATGTTTTATCCCTTTTAAAAATTGTTCCCTCTAAACTTTCTTGTTTTTCTAATTGACATGCTTTATGCTTTTTAGAAACTGTGCTATCTAAACTTTCCTGCTTTTCTAACTCACATGCTTTATCCTTTTTAGAAACTCCCGCCTTTCCTATATTTTTGGATCTTTCTAATTTTCTTCTAGTTTCCTTTTCGTGTGACACCAAATGGGTCCACAAGGCCTCATGCACCCCCCCTTGGCCACCTAGCACATCCACTAGGTCCAAAATTAAATATAATTACTGAAATATTTATAATCCTAAGTTTGACAAATTTAACTATTGTGGGTAATTACTTTATAAAAATGTACCATTGTTAATTAATTTATTATTCCACTAGGGATCATGGGGTTCTAAAGGACTATGGGGCTCTCCATGGTGTTATCACAAATTTTGGACACATTACAGTGGGTAGCTAATTTGGTTCAAAGAAGAAAGAATAATGGTGAAATCCACCTTTGCATGGATTTCAAAAATTTGAATGAAGTATCTTTGATAGACAACTATTCGTTGCCAAAGATGGATCATATGCTAAAAAAGGTGATTGGTGCTCATAGAATTTCTATGATGGATTATTTTTTTGATTATAATTATATTGGAGTACATATAGACACCGGCATAAAATAACTTGTACTACCCCTTGGAAAAAAAAATGTATGATAAAATGCATTTTGGTCTAATAAACATAGGAGCTACATTTCAAAGGGCGATGGATATTGATTTTGCTAATGAAAATACCAAGTTTATAGTCATTTATTTAAATGACATAATGATTTGCTCCAAATTTGAAAAAGAGCACATTTGTAGCGAGGTTTTGCTAAATGATGGAGATATGGCTTATCATTGAATCCTAAGAAATCATTTTTTTCCATGACTTAAGGCAAGATCGTAGGACATATTGTCTCAAAGGAATTTATTTGCATTGAACCATAAAGGGTAGAATGTACTCAAGAGATATCTTTTCCAAGACATAAACATGAGGCACAATCTTTTCTTTAGAAGATAAATTTTCAAAGAAAGGTTATTTCGAATTTTGTTGAAATTATGAAAGATATTACTGTCATGTTGAATACTTGGGAAACAAAGTAAAATGGATTGAAGTAGCTGTTATCCACTAATTCTTCACTTAGTTGATTTCCAGTGAGTCGCAGAAGTCATGATCAAGTCAATTGTTAATTGTCACTCAAAAATTCTGTGGTTACATCAGGACCAGTTGTGGTCCCTTTTTTTTAATAAAATGCATGTTCATTCCTATTGGGGACGTTGTAATAAATGTTCTAACACAAAAAACATTCGTAAAGGATTTGTCCATCAATCCGATCATTTCAAGGTGTTTTTCCCTTGTCTGCAATGTTGAATAAGCGATGTATAATTTTCATGTTTTTCACCGCTCCTCCAAAGCTGGAATGGTCGTCTTAGTGGTTATGACTTAGGATTTTATTAAATTTAATTTGTTGATGTATATAAGTGTGTTAGAAATGGTTTTGAGGAATATGGACATGTTCTAGACCCCCTTGGATTTTTGTTCAATTCCGAGAAAGTATTTTTTTTTCGCATTTTAGGCCATTTTTTTAAGGTTTAAATGGGAAAATTCGAAATGTAATAAAAGTGTGATCTAGAGTCTATTTTTGGAGTGGATGGACTCATTTTCAATATCAGAGCACTTCCTTTATCTCGAGACCGGAACCTACTTTTCCCATGCTCCGGGTTACTAAATTTTCCTGTATGGCAATATTATATCTCTATCAATGTGACGAAGTGGCAAAAATATACTAAATTATGACAAATTGCACTAAAGTCAAAAGGTCTAATTTAATGACATGGAGAGGGTGGACATTTTTTTATGTGGTAGGAAAGTAAGATAGGATAAAAATATTCATATATTAACATCATTGGAGGCTAGTGAATCACTATTTGGAGGAAGAGTATGACCCCACTTCATAATATTTCACATGATGATCGGGGTGGCGATTGATTAAAGGTTTGGTGAATATTCAATTGGAGAGGTGGCACACCTCTTGGGAGGTAGTGCCTACCTCTATGTTTAAACTCCACTCAAACTTCACTTATCCCATAATTTACTCATGCACCACATTCACCTCTCACGTCATCATTCGTGTGGCTCCTTTCGAATGGGTAGATGGGAAGGTTTGGTGAGTGCACACCTCTGTTGGAGAGGTGGTGCCTCTTCCATAAGATCCAACCAATCAAGATCCCACAAATCACTCCTTCATCTCGATTTAACTGATGTCTACTCACTCCTTCATCTCGATTTAATTGATGTCTACTCAGGTTGTTTGGGGCACCCCTGCCGGGTTTGTAAACCCTATAAAAGCGAGGCCTTCTTCCTCATCTTGGAGGGTGTAGAAGGAATCGTTTCTCTTGTATGTACTATTGTTGTATTGTTGATGAATAAATTTGTGACTTTGGAGGTCTGAATTGTGCAATAACTCTCATGGATGTGATGTTGTGCATGTATTATAAAGGTGACTCATATAACTAGTTGTAATCTTGCTTTCTTCAAATTGTAGATTTATTCTATCTTAAGAAGGCTATTTATAGTCCATTGGGAAAACATTTGAAGACCCAAGTTGATTGTTTATGTTGTGTTATTTGAGATCGGGATTAGTATACTATAGTCGAAAATACTTATACTCTTCTTATTTCTCCTAACATAATATACTAGATTAATCTCTTTTGTTGAGGGTGATTGTAGCTTGAGAGGTGCTCTAGGTTGAAGGAAATCCTGAGATCGGTTGCATCTTGCTTTCCTTTAATAAATTTTTGTGGATCTAACTAATCTTGTGATTTTAGACACTCCTTTTTTTCCCAAAACAAAAATATTCAGCAACTGGGGTTGAGGCCTTCCACCTCATTAAAAAACTATTATCTTTTTTCGGTTACCTTTATTTTGAAAAGTTGCAAGCATAGATCTAATCCCTAAAGTTGAATATTTTTATTTCTAAAAGATTTGTGCGTGGCGTAGATCTAAAAGTCACTTATTTAGCATCAAAAGGCTTATATCTACTATCATTTTCTTAGTATTTGAAATACCACATTTTTTCAAGTACTAAGTAGTGTAAAATTTTAGTGTATTTTTGCATCTAACCCATTAATTTGGCATCTTAAGCTTGTTGGTTTTTAGAAGGTCTATGGAAAGAGAGAGAGAGTTGCTAGTGAATTTTTGAATACTAAGCCATCTAGAGCACCCATACTCAATCCTACCTCCCCCCTCTTCTTTCTTCTTCTTCCCATCAGCAGTTTTAAGCCCTTTTGACCCATTTTCAAGGGTAAAAAAGTGTCTTACTTTTCAAGAAGTTTGATTGTAACAAATAATAAAAGATCAAGTGGGATAAAGGCTCCCACACTGATCTTCCCCCATTTTGGGGAAGTCTATATCGTCCTTTGATGTGATTGGTTTTTTCTTTACTTCTTTCAGTTAAAAGTTTTAGATTAATTTTGCTTTGGTTATCTAGCTAGATTTTATTTCAAATATCACTTTAAAATCTTTAGCTTTTATATTTATAGATCTAACCCAGTCTTGACTTCCTGAGTAAGGCTTTGTCCTGAAAGAGATCCCTGACTCTAGTTTCCTTATATGGAAAAATAATATACTGCTTAGAATAGATCACAAGCACACAATCTGTCCTTAATGGGTTGTATAGATTAGTTTTACCTTTTTTTCGTTTTACAATATCAATTTGCAATAAACAATTTGTCATTCTGGTATATGCTCTTTCCCATCCCAAGTTCGCCTTGAGATTTGGGATAATCAAAAGCAGGAATGCACACTAATTGATTTCTCACATCTAATTGATCTCATATTAATAAAATTTACAACCCTTAAAACATTACGAAAATTCGACACAACGAACCTAATGAACCGTGGGAAAAGTATTCAAGGAAAGAGGGAACAACTAGATAGTGACCGTGGGGTCCCTTTAGGCTACATCCTTTTTGGTGTAGTGTTGAACACCCCTCCACGACTCCATCTATCCCACATTTTCCTGTGTGAAGTGTTGCTGCCTAAAACACACTTGACCATGAGAAAGTCCTCCATCCACTAGGTGTGTTCCTGAGGGAAACTAAGAGTTTAGAATCCAATGTCACCTCGATTCCCAACTCCTCCGTTTAGACCCAACTCCTGAAAAGGTTAAGGGAGGTAGTCCCTATTTACTATGTTTCAAAGGTTGTGTTTTAGGAGTTAAAAGATGATTAGATTAATTTAAGCTTTATGGAAATCAATCATGCAAAAATGCAATAATTTCAAATGACAAGCAAATCTATCTTTGTTCGTAAACTAAATATAATTGCAAGAGAAATATATTATTACTAAACCAGTTCCTGCCTAAATCGGGCTATGGAGTCACAAGCAAACATTACAATTCAATTGCCAAAATCCACAAATTGCTCTAACTCATTCGTTCACCACAATAATAAAAATGCTACATTCATCAAATGTAAAATACTTTAAGCAAATGAACTAAGGTGTACGAGATGAGCTTGAAGTAGAAATGAACCAAATGAATAATGACTGCAATAGTAAATAAAATGAAAGATCGTAATGTTGTGCAAGTGCTCCAATAGATTTTAATTTATTTTAAGGTCTTTGTTCAATTTAGGGGATTAATGTGTTTGGATGAGAAAATAAACGAACTAACTAATGTGTCTACCTCCAACCCTTATCCCTCAACTGAGAGAAACTTTTGGGTGCTCAACAAGAGAGCACAAGGCTCTCTCCTAGCTCCACAATTTAGTCCCAAGAGCTAGCCAGGTGCTCAACAAGAGGACATTAAGTGCCACAAGGCCCTCGACGACCTCTACCCCTCTAGCTCCACACACTAATCCTCTTTTCTCAATCTTGCAATAATAGGTTGAAATGCCTATTATTCTATCCAACTCGAATCTTCTCCCTTTCTTGTCACCTAGGGTTGGACCAACTGGAAAGGGGAGTGAATACGGGGCGAAGATTGGGGAAATGTTTATTTTAAACAAAATGAATAATTTATCGATTGTTAACAATGCAAGTTAGGACGATATTGCAAGGGTGGCATATCCAACTCACTTTCAAGGTGTGGGCAATTGAAAATAACAAAAATTAAATGTTTAGCCAACACGATTTTGCAAGGATGGCATAACCAAATCACTTGCAAGGTGTAGGAAATATAAGGTTGAAATAAAATAGAATGATGGCCAACATGATTTTGCAAGGATGGCATAGCCAAATCACTTGCAAGGTGTGGGAAAAATTAAACAATAAAATGAAACTCTAACCAAGCTAAACCCAATCCAATCAACGATTTCTTATGCAAAGGTGGAAAATCCCAACTTCTCTTGCATGCAAGGATGACAAACACAGGAAAATTCAACTTAACTTAAAATGAAAAATAAGAAATCAAGTCCAAGAGACTCTCTTGGACTTGTTACAATGGCTGAAATTTTAGCATAAAGAAGAAGAGGAAAGAAGTGGGAAAAACCGTGTTTTCACCCCTTTCTTGCGATGGCCTCGAAGCTTTTTCTTTGGGGGATCCTTTGCATCCTTCTTCACTGAAATTTGACAGAGTTTTCCCTTGTTTTGTTACTAACCTGCTAAAAACCAACAAACAGAAAATGATAAAATGTGCCCAAAATCACTTTGGGGAAGTTAGTATGTTAGTGCAATATATATACAAAATTTACACAAAGTNGTGTATAAAATGGTTAAAATCATATTTGAAACACTCAACAAACTAAAATTAAAATGCATAAATTTATATGTGAAGAAAGAGAAAATTGGTCCTTTGTTCTTCAAGAAGTGAAGCAATGAGGTATCCAATCGAGAAATCCCACTCTTCAATCCAAATAACCTGCAACTTATAAGATTTTCACTACACAACTACTAGAAGGTGAGAATCAAATAATGAGCAAAGTAATCATAAAATTCAAACTAGAAAATATATGAAGTTCTTTTGTTACAAGAATAAAAACTCACAAAATTTATGGAATGCAAATACCATAAATCTTACCAAAGAAAATAAGTGTGCTTCATTGTCCAACCATATTTGTGTAGCTCCTTAAGCATGGAAGCAAATCATCAATGGGAACAATGGACACAATATTCCTCCAAAGATTTTGATTAACAAAGCCAAATGGCTGAAAATTACAGTGGCCCAAGCGAGAGAAAGGGTAAGAGAGCAAGAGAAAAATAATGAGAGCAAGAGCATGAAAGAGTGTGGGTGTGTGTGTTCAAATTGAGGAGGGGAAGCCTCCTTAAATATGAAATGAGTGAGGAGAGAGCGAAAGTACATGCAAACCACTTGTCAAAATGAGAGAGTGGGAGCTTAAAGAGGGGAACCACTTCTCTTGGGGGGACCTCCTAGGGTGAGAAATCAAATATAAATGGGGAGGAAACCCCCCTCTAACAGTTTTAATATTAATTCTATGGCCAAAGGGGGGGACCACCAAAGTGGGATCCCTTTTTTGGCTTATTTTTAATTATCTCAATGTCCATGGTAGAGAGGGCGCCACCCCCTTTGGCGACATCTTCATTCTTGTGAAACACTTGCATGGGGGGCGGGGGGGATTTTTTCTTCGAAAGTCACCTTAGGAACATAATATAATACTTAGAAATTTAATTTTCCCCTTCTAAGTGACTTTAGGAACTTTTCCAAAATTTGGTTAGCTAATTAATTGCCAATTTTCCTGATTTCCTTGATTGACTTTGGAAAACATGACCAAACCCTTAGCAAGACCTATCAGAATGACTTCAAACTTTTCCAAAGGGTGTAGGGGGACTCATGCCATTTATTTTGAGTACCCACACCCCAAGCCGTGGGCATTAGATGTCATTTCATTCTCTTTTTATTACAACATTTTTATGCTGAGGGACATTTTTTAATCACCAAAAATTAAAAAATCCTAGGTAAAACCTAACAAAATTCCACAAGACTCTGGATAGTGTCTAGCATGGTTACATAGAACATTCCTAATACTTAGTCGCCCCATGGACTCGATCATTATAACACATTTCACCACTTTGGAGGTATTTTTGAGTGAAAAACTCAGATAACTAAAATCACTCAAAATGAATTTTAAGTATCCAAGGGAAAAAACAGTCGATTAAAGGACTTTCCTATTGAAAAATTCGTAGGCAACTAATTTATACAAAAACTAGAATTTTGCTGACATATCATTACAATATCCCCCGCTCGGGTGCAAAAATTCCATGGAGAAAAGAGAAGAAAAAGAGTTTCCTCGCTTGAAAAAACTTTACTAGGTACTTCTTTCTCATCTTCAACACACATGGTACATGGTTGGCCGCCTAGTTGGTTAGGTGGTTAACATAGAGCCACTCTTCTCATAATCTAGACATATTCCTAGGCACCTCTCGGTATATCGATAATCCCCTCCCCTAAATTTACTCATAGCTTAAAATCTAAAATTAACCAAGATACACTACACACCATTATTTCTTTTTTTAGCAGCATTACTTTCGACTCCATTTTCAGCACTAGCTATATTATCATTGTTTATCATTTTCTTCAAGTCATTGTTGTGATTGTTATTATCATGCTGGTGAATTATATGTTTTAATATTGCAGTGCTTGGTGATTTTATCAAAACTCCTAACAAACACTCTGATCATTTAATCATTAACAAACAAGATCCTTATAAACTCTTTCTTAGGGACTACCCCCTTTGGCTCTGTTAGGAGTAAATTAAAAAGAGGAGTCAGGTGCAGGTGACAATACCTGATTCAAGACTTTCCCCCAAGGACACACCGAGCAGCATGAAGATTTCTACTGCGTTCCCCCTTAGGTGCGTGTAAGGCAGAAACAATAACTAAGAAATCCTTCCATAAGATCAATAAATATTTGGGAGAATCTCTTGTATTTGTAATCCCAGACTAAACAAAATATCTTATGGATTTTGTTTTCACTTTAGAACATACTATGGGAATGGTTTTACCACATACGAATGGAGATGGTTATGAGAAACCTATTTCTTTCTCCACTAGGTCATTGCATGATATTGAATTAAAATATAATATCATGGAAAAACAAGATTTTTCCCTTGTAAAATCTCTTAAACCATTTCAAAATATATTTTACATTCCAAAATTGTAGCTTTTGTTTCCCATACAACTATGAAGGAAATTCTTGGACAATAGGATTGTGATGGGAGAAGGAAAAATTGAATTGCAAAAATTGAGGAATATGACCTTCAGATCAAACACACAAATCTCATTGAAAGACAAGGACATGACAAATCAAATTATAGGGCACTATGGGTTTAATGCTCTAGCGGAGAAAAACACACAAATCTCATTGAAGGACAAGGACATGACAAATCAAATTATAGGGCACTATGGGTTTAATGCTGTAGTGGAGAAAAACTTTTATGGAAATGTAGAATTTCAGTTTCAAAATGGCGATTCATGCCAAAGTTCCCAAAAAGTAAATGAAAAAAATTGTAGTCCTCATGGTATTCTAATATCATATTTTACTTGTAGCACCTTCAATGTCCTCCCCATCTAGACACGTTGAGAGCTCGATCGTTAAAATTGAAATCTTTTAAATAATGTATCATGGGTGGGGGGTATTTATTTGAAGGATCCAATTAGGATTGTTGTTAATTGTGTGACAAAAGAAGAAACATATTGCTTGGTAACTGAATTTTGTCAAGGTGGCTGCAGGGAAAATTAGACTTGGAGAGAAACAATATACAATATTTTGAGAGGTGGCTTTTATTGTCCAACTTTTATCACCCAAGTTAAAATAAAGGTCCAAGCTTGCATCCAATGTAAATTGTATATGAAAAAAAAAATCTCTTAAATCCATAAAGGTTCAAGCTCTTTTTTAGCAATGGTGTTTAGATTTTATTGGTGAGATTCATTCTTCCTCTAGTGGATAATATAGATGGATTTTAACTGTTATTGATTATTTTATGAAATGGGGGTGAGAAATGCTACCAACTCAATGGTGATTAAATTTATAGAAAGTAAATATCTCATCACACTTTTGATTTCCTAAAATGATCATTACGGGTAATGCTAAGGCATTTACTTCTATTTTCATGATTAATTTCTATCAAAGATATTTATAGACTTGATGTAGGGTTTTTCCGGAAAATCCGCAGTAGTCATTTTTAAGTCGACGTTTCGATTCCGAATCAGGAACCATCATCACTAAGAGGGAAGGGGTGAATTTGTGCTCCAAAGTTGGTTAATATTACAGTCTTTATTCCCTTTAATTTATCTATCCAACTTATAGATGTGTGTGTGTGTGTTTCTTAGTAGACTCAGTACATGATAAACAACAAATGAGTGTTAAAATGGATATCCAAACATAAAATTGTCTGTGTAAATATGAATATATATAGAATTACAAAAAGGTGATTCAACTCCTTGTAATGCTCCATCTACAACTGGAGAGAACAACAACCTCTAAAGAGAAACAACTGCTACTGATGGAATGCTTCTACACCCAAATACAACCTTCAACCTGTTAAGGACATATGTCCTATCCTTGCACCACCCTTCCACCCTATTGATGATGAATAAAAAAAAAGTGTACCTGATATTTGTCTGCAAGCTTAGGACAATCCTGTGATTGTCTCATTCCTTAAACAACTACTTTTGCTTACTACTGTACATACCTCATATTTGCTCGGTCAACTCATAGATCACAGCTAGAATAAATTTTTTTCTTGTTGAAAAAGAGGTTCCAAACACTCCACATACTTCACCGAAATTTTTCCTTGTCAGACAGACTCGACCTCTTGGTTAGCATTAGACACTTTATCCTCTTGGATCAGATATTCACAAACTTTTATAGCTTCTTCTTACCAATCATCTCCTCTGCAATCTTGCCTTCCTTCCTCCTCAAACATCCTTAGAGATCACCGCCACTTTACCCAACAAATGTTTACATCAAAAATCCATACTTAAAAGCATTCTCAACTTGTGTATGTATAATCCATAAGTCCCTTCAGCAATTCATAATAAAGCCGACCTGAACTTTTACTATTTTATTAAATAATAGGGCCACTTAATAGGAGTTATTTGACTTGTTTTAATGTTCCTTATTTCAAGGACTCGATACCCTTTTTATAACTTCATGGCGATCCACTAAAGGCTGCTTATCCTCCCATAAGGGCTTGACGTGTGGGTTTGCTAAGACTTCAAACCTGTAACGTGTAGGACGTCCTTCCATACTTCATGGTTTTAACATATTAGAGTTTGGCATACCTCCATAGTTTGAGGCCTTAATACCAACAAACACTTCTAACTGTTTGATATATATGAGAAAAGAGATGCCCTACTGAACATTGGGTATGCTCTGAGTTATGGCTTTTCAAACCTTCGTATTTATACCATCAAAGCTTACGTAAACGTTTCTCTTAGTTTGACTTTGTTTTAGGGGTTTTCAACCTTCAGATCATTATAGACCTTCTTCAAGTTTGAAATTAATTGCTCATGTTCATCCAAGTTCAGCCCTATGGGTTTCTACTGAGCATCTTCAGACTTGTCCATTCTGCTATGGGTGGAATGCTTCCCTGCTTTGTTTTTCGGACATCTACAAACATCGTATGCACGGTTCTAGGCTTCTTCAATGTTGCAGCAAGTTTATCCATACCTCGAATTAGGATAATAGTTAATGGGAAAACCAAATCATAATTATGCATAATTCTCAATCAACTTTGACATTGAGAGACTAACCCTTCTCTAATCAGTCTTTTTCAATCATATCAGCAATGTTCCTTTCATCATAGTTATACAAGCTTGAACATGGTTCAGTTGACTGTAATATCACTCCTGAAATCTGCTAACTTACTTATCTTGTCTTCATAGATATTCAACTTTCTGTTGCACATGGTGACTGCTTAAGACTTAGTTCAACTTTGATCTTTGGCATCAATTCCAAAAAATGTCCAACAAACTCCCTCTTTAGCACTAATGTCAACACTACTTAGAATATGGCTCCCGATAACTGTGAGCATCCTATAACTAGATTTGAGAGTACATGGTTGTCATGAACTCCCCCTGACTTTCTCCTCCTATAACTAGATTTGAGAGTACATGGTTGTCATGAACTCTCCCTGACTTTCTCCTCCTATAACTAGATTTGAGAGTACATAGTTGTCATGAACTCCCCCTGACTTTCTCTGCCTTTGACATCAAAGGAAAAGTTCCAAATCAAGGGGCTTCTTGAAAGAAATAACTCCCAATTTTTGTCTCAGGTGTTCAAATTCTTTCCAAGGCAGTGGTTTTGTAAAGATATCAGCCACTTTTTACTTGGTGTTCACGCATTCCAGCCTAACATTTTGTTCACATGATTTTTCTCTTAAGAAATGATACTTGATGGGTATGTGTTTCGTCTTGGAATGCATTATAGGGGTTTTCAAAATGTTGATAGCACTAGTGTTGTCGCAGTGTATGGGAATTGGTTCATCATACTCAACTCTCATATCTTCTAAAGTTTCCTTAATTCACAAAATTTGTTTGCAAGACTCAGTTGCAACTTGCTGCTATGTATTCTACTTCAACAGTGGATAATGAAATAGAGGTTTGTTTCCTGCTTAGCTAAGAAACGAGACACTCACCAAGAAAAAATGCATTTCCACTTCTACTCTTCTTATCATCCACACTACCAATCTAGTCAGCATCTAAATATACAGTTAGTTCAAACTTTTGATTCCTTAGATACCATAATCCAAATTTTATCGTCCCATTGAGATATCTAAAAATCCTCTTGACTTCTACCACATATGACTCGAGCAAATTGAAACCTTTCCACCATACCAATTGCTTGCATGATATCAGGTATTGATGTTGTTAGATATAAAAGAATTCCAATGATTGATCTATATAATGATGCATCCGTTGTAGGAGATTCATCATTTTTGTTGAGTTTGCATACAGTGGTCATGGGTGTGCTCACAAAAGAACATTCAGACATGACAAATCTTTTAAGCATCTCCTTCAAGTATTTAGATTTAGAGATAAAGATTCCTTTAGGTGACTGGTGAATTTGAAGCCCTAAGAAAAACGAAAATGCTCCAATCATTTACATATTGAATTATGTTCCCATATCATTTGCAAATTGTGACTTAGTTCATCATCATTGCTCCCAAAAATGATGTCATCAACGCACACCACTATAATGGCAGCAATCCATCTTTCTCAATCTTGAAATAAATATTGTTGCTTGAATTCCCTCTCTTAAAACCTTGTTGTATTAGATAATTATCCAGCCGACCATACCAGGCCCTTGGTGCCTTCTTTAGACCATAAAGTGCCTTTCTCAACAAACGTAATTTTCATTTCCTAGAGATTCAAATCCTTCTGGTTGTTCAGTGTAAACTTCCTCCTTTAGATCTCCATTTAAAAATGCAGATTTGACATCCATCTGGTAGACCATAAATTTTTTAAACATGAATATACCAGGAATATTCTAATAGCTTCCATTTGAGCGACAGGGAAAAAAGTTTAATCAAAATCAATTCCCTCGATTTGAGGATAACCCTCTCATACTAAAGTCGCCTTGTTTCTGATTATTTTACCATCCTCAGTCAACTTGATTTTGAATACCCACTTAGTGCCTATTACATTCTTGTGTTTAGGTCTTGGCACTAGCTCCCATGTTTGATTCCAATCTGATTGATTTCTTCAGTCATAGCCTTGATCCAGTTCTCATCTTTGTGAGCTTCTGTGAAATCTTTAGGTTCTATTGTTGACAATTACATTCTTGTGTTTAGGTCTTGGCACTAGCTCTCATGTTTGATTCCAATCTGATTGATTTCTTCAGTCATAGCCTTGATCCAGTTCTCATCTTTGTGAGCTTCTGTGAAATCTTTAGGTTCTATTGTTGACAATAGAGCCATGTCTCTTATTTTTGGAGATTTTCTTAGTTGAATTCCATCTCCAATATCTCCAATGATAAGATCTTCTGGGTGATCTCTTTTCATAGATATGAGTGATGGTTTATGAGGTATTTGATTTTCGTGACCTGTGTTGAATAATTGATCATCAATCTCTTGTGCCTTCTCTTGTTCTTCGTTTGGTTCCTCCTCTTGTTCTTCTTCATCTTTTTCACTCTCTTCCTCCACAGGGATAATCTCATCAGTTTCACTTTCATCCCGTGTTGCAGTTTATGGGGTAGTTCTTCATCTACCTTGACATGAATACTCTCTACCATCCTTCTTAATATTTTGTTAAAACACTTGTAGGCCTTATTGTCAGTGGAATAACCCAAGAATATACCCTCGTCAGTTTTGGTGTTAAAGGTTCCCAAATGATCATCATTAATTTTTATATACCATTTGCTTCCAAAAAATCTGAAGGGTTCTACATATGTCGGTCTTCCTTTCCATAGTTCATAAAGTGTTTTTCATTGTTTACTCTCAGCTGAGCTCTGTTAATGATGTACATGGTTGTTCCTACAACTTCTTTCCAAAATGTTTCTGCTATGTTTGCTTCAAGTAACATATTCCTTGTTTCCTCTTGAACTGTCTTGTTCTTTCTTTCGGTAGTACCATTTTGTTGAGGATTTCTTGTTGTACAGTACTGCCTTTGAATTTCATGTTTTTCACAAAACTGTTTGAACGTGCTAGAAGTGAATTCCCCACCCTTGTCTGATCTTAAACACTTGATTTTATGACCACTTTCATTTTCTACAAGATCCTTAAAGACTTTAAATTTTTCAAAAGCTTTTAACTTTTTCCTAAGAAAATTTACCTTTATCATTCTAGTGTAATCATCAATGAATAGCATAAAATACCTTTCTCCTTGAAGAGTTTGAGCTTTGGAGAGCCCACACCGGTTAGTGTGTACTCACTCTAGTGTTTGTGTAGAAGATTGATGCACCTTTGGTCTAAAATTAGCTCTCGTCTGCTTTCCATGTTGACATGACTCACAAATATTGTTTGTGGGCTTGGATAGCTTTGGAATTCCTCTTACTACCTCTATCTTGTTGATCCTTACCAAGTTGTCAAAATTGAGGTGTCCAAGGAACTTATGCCAAAGCCAATTGTTATCAACTAGACAAGCATAGCACCTCTCTCCTTGAATTTCATCTAGCACATAAAAAAATTTCTACGTGATTTGGTTCCCTTTCCAATTACTGCTTTTGATCCATTTTTTTTTTATTTCACAGCAGGTAGCATAGAATGTGAGATTATAATTTGCATCACACATTTGTCCCACACTCAGTAAATCATGTTTCAGTCCTTCAACATACAATACATTGTGATCTTTATCCCTTCCTTTTTAATGCCACTGTCCCTTTACCCATAATTTTTGTTGTTCCATCATCTCCAAATTACACATCCCCTACCCTTTCCTTTTGTAGGGTGATAATTTTTTTCTTATCACTTGTCATTTGTTTTGTGCACCCACTATCTACATACCATCTGTCTTCATCTTTTTGAGCATATAAGACTATCCCACATACATTATTCAGATGTTCATCTTCCTAATTTTTTTTTATTTAAATGACATTCTTTTGTTAGATGTCCAAGATTGTTAAAATTTGGACATTCAACATCAGATTGGGATAAAGGTGAGAAAGGATTTCTATTATGATCTGCATACCTATTTTGATTGTTTCTCCTGACCTCATTTCTTATGTCGTTTCTTCTCAGAGGAGCTCTACATTCTACACAGTTGTAACAATTTCCAAAAAACATATTTTGATACCTGAAGGTCGGTAATCTTCTTTTGGAAGAATAGTTTCTTGGTGGTTCCTTGGTCAATGTGCTTCTTCCTATTGTTCTTGAGTTTGAAATGGATTCAGGTTCTCCTTGCTTAGTACCATTCTTGATCTTATCTGCATAGTTCATTGTAGAGGACAAGTCCTTTCTTCTTAATCTGGGAATCTCATTTTCCAATACTTCACATTCCATTTCCATACTTGACAGTAGCCTCCGAGCTTCTTTCAAGGGTTCAGAGCTTCTTTCAAGGGTTCAGGCTTCTTTCAAAGGTTCATGAATCTTATTCAATTTTGTCTTGTGCTGTATAATTCTATTTTTTAAATGATTGATCTCTTGATTAATGGAGCATTCTTCTTCAAGGTTTTTATGCTTGGTTTCAAACCTAATTCCTCTTATATCATTGGGATTCCTTTGTTGGAGAAGTATGTTAGTCAGATTAGTTGAGATTTGTTTAAACTTCTGATTTAAAATGCTTGTCCTTTTCAGTTGTTTTTGAAGAGCATTAATCTTAGCTTGCTTCTGTGACAAGTCCTCCTTCATTTCTTTGGTTATCTGATTTCTAGATGCCATATTGTATTCTCTTGTCTGGTTTTTGTTGATGTCTTTTAAATTTTCAATTTCATCCAAGGCTACTACGAGCTCGACTTCAAGATTCACAATTGCAGTTTCCTCATTGTCTACATTTGTTTTTCCCTATTGATGAAGATGGTTATCCAAGGCTAGGAACAAAATTTCATTCCTGTCATAGGCTGAGTCTTCTTCTTCATCATCAAAATCAGGAGCTTCTTTGCATAGCTTCCTTTTGAAAAGTTTGACTTGTCCTGTCCCTACCTTCCCTTAGAGAACATTATGCAGCAAAATGTCCAATATTTCCACAGTTAAAACATTTCAGTGGCAACTTATCTTTGAATCTCTGAGTTCCCTTAGGTAACTTGTTGACAAAGTTTTCCTTCTCTTCATCTAAATTTCATCTGTGCTTAATGAAGGGGATGATTGATTCTTCCTTATGACCTTGAATGCTGCTTCTTTATGTTTTGGATTTTCAATTCTCTTTTCGTAGGAAATAAGAATTCCATGCAGCTCATTCATTTTGAGTGCATCCAGTTTTTCTGTCTTTAATAGCTGATACCTTTGGATTGAACCGGGCCAGAAGTGATCTCAATATTTTTTAAACTTTCATGGTTTCCTTCACCTCTTCTCCCATGCCTCATTTTATTTTCTACTTCTTCTACTCTTTCAAAGCAACTAGAAATTTATTTTTCCTCCATTATTTTCAGACCTTCAAACTGAGTCG
This sequence comes from Pseudotsuga menziesii, assembly GCA_001517045.1. NCBI lineage: Eukaryota > Viridiplantae > Streptophyta > Pinopsida > Pinales > Pinaceae > Pseudotsuga > Pseudotsuga menziesii. The sequence continues at coordinate 31,270 of LPNX011187610.1, forward strand.
TATACGTTTGTAGTTATGTTTTTTTGAACCTTTAAGTCCCCTTGATAAGCATTCTTCAGTTTATCCCAAATTTCCTTGGTTTTATCATAGTTCATGACCTTCACAAACTTGGTTTCCTTTATACCACCTAAAATGGCGTTAAGAACTTTAGCATTATATTCACCTACCTTTCTTTTCATCAGATCGGTTGGAGAGATTTTTCGTATAGTGTATCCATTTACTACACTTTCCCAAACATCAAAACCTAGTGACATCAAATAAGATTTCATCCTTTTTCTCTAGAAGGAATAGTTTGTGTCATCAAACATAGGAATATCCTTATAGACCATGTGTGATCGTAGAGATCTCCTTCAGATTGTTTAGATCTATGTGAAGGACCTGGTCTGATACCAATTGACAGACTTACCAGAAGCACTAAGAGGGTGGGGGCTGAATCAGAGTTCCAAAGTTAGTTAATATTTCAGTCTTTATTCCCTTAATTTATCTATCCAACTTATATATATATATATATTTCTTAGCAGGATTTGTACAAGATAAATAAAAAAGAATACTAAAATGGAGATCCAAACAGAAAATTGTTTATGTATATATGAATATATATGGAATTACAAAGAGGTTCTTCAACACCTTGTAATTCTCCAGATACAACTAGAGAGAGGAAACAAACTCTAAAGAGAATTTACTGATAAAGTGCTTCTACACCCAAATACAGGCTTCAACCTGTTAAGGACATATGTCCTATCCTTGCACCATGCTTCCAACCTCTCGATGATGAATACAAAAAAACCTTGTACCTGATATATGTCTGCAATAGTAGGACAATCCTGTGATTTTCTCAATCCTCAAACAACTGCTTTTGCTTACTATTGTACATACCTCAGATTTTCTCAGTCAACTCACAGGCTACTAGAAGAAATTGTTTTCTTGTTGAAGAAGGGGTTCCAAACAATCCACATACTTGATCGAAATTCTTCCATGTCAGACAACCTTGACCTCTTGGTTAGCATTAGACACTTTATCCTCTTGGATCATATATTCACAGACTTTTGTAGCTTCCTCTTACCAATCATCTCCTCAGCAATCTCGCCTTATTTCCTCCTCAAACATCCTCAAAGATCACTGCCACTTTACCCAGCAAATGTTTACATCAAAATGCATACATAAAATCATTCTCAACTCGTGTATTTATGCTCCAGAAGTCCCTTCAACAATTCATCATAAAGTCGACATGAGATTTTACTATTTTATTAAATAATAGGGCCACTCAATAGGGGTCATTTGACTTGTTTCAATGTTCCTTATTTCAAGGACTTAAGGCCTTTTTATAATTTCATGGGGGTCCATTGAGGCTGCATATCCTCCCATAAGGGCTTGACGTGTGGGTTTACTAAGACTTCAAACCTTTGAGGTGCAGTATAGTGGGGATTTCTCCCCGGCTACGCGCAAATGCACCAACCTTAGTTCGTCCAGAGCATAAGGAAGAGTTCAATAATAACAATAAAAAAATAATAACAACAGCTGTTTTTAAGGGTTTTAACATATATATAAACTAACTAATGCAAAAAATAAAATAGACAAGCCTTTCTGAAATGGGCCACCGTAGCCGTCCTTGGAAGTGGTTCCGCAGCTCCACAGTTTGGGTCTCCAATTTTGTCCACAACTGGTAGTCAAGTGAGGGGAATGGATCCAAATGGGTATGGAGTGAACTCAACGTACACCGCGGGAAATGGTGTGGGAAAATATGGAAGGGAAAGTATGTGATGTGACTGATGGAAAAATGGAAAAAAAATGATCCAAAAGTGTTTTGGAGGAGTCCTTCACAATGTATTTATAGTATGGTCCTAGGGTTTTTTGACCCAAGGTAATGGACCATGGTATTTTATTGTCTATGGTATTTATCTATGGTTTTTTAACCCATTCTCTCTTTTAGGGTTTTTGACCCCTTTTGGGAGAGAGTAGGGATAAATCATGATAAATGCTCATCATCCCTTCATTTATGGGAAGGAATAATGATGTTTTGGACCATTTTTAGTGGAAATACAATTTTGAAGGTAAAAAATGAGGGAAATATGGTGGGAATATGATGTATGTATATGGTTTAGACAATGGAGAGATAGGTAAACACTTTTTAGTGTTAACAAATTCCTCCTTGATGTGTGAGGGCAGGAGCTCATCGTATGGTTGTTGGACATTATAGGATCATAAGAATATGGTGACAATCATGGAGCGACTGGAGAGAACCACGGAGCAATGGAGCTTCCTCATTCAAACTACAGTGGCTTTTAGTTTTTTATTGGTTTTGAAAAATGGATGAGATACATATAATGTGTGACATGTATATGGATGAGGTGGGCATACCCATGCTCGTAACAATATAAAAAAGAATAAATAATGAGGATCAAGGCTCAAAATAATGGGAGGTGATCAATACATATACAAATGGTGATACATAATGGTGGCCTCAATAGGAGGCTGAATATAATGTTGATCTGAAGAACTGATACATAGAAACAATGACATTCTAATGGAATGCAATATCATCACAACTGATGCTCTATTGGATCTGGAAGTGTACATAACTGGATGGACTCAATGACTGAGAATTAGAATCTCTATGGTACAATATATAGCATCAAGCACAAGAGATACATGGAAGCATAATACTAGGGGATTCCGAACATTGTCGCCAACGCAGCCAAAAAATCACAAGGGACATGAAACTATGGGTCCCATGGTAGACTCACCAATGTGCTAGATTCAGGTGACAATCGGGGTCTTCGACCAAATAATGAATAGACCAATACCCTGTACGAATCTCAATGGTGAGATGATGTAGCTGGAGTCGAGTCGTGAGACACAACCAACCCGAAAGGCACCAATGACTCCTCTCAAGTGGTCCAAGGAACTCATCAATGAGGTGGATGAAACTAGGATACAAGGACATCTGGGTCTATCCTCTGGAATAGATGTGTTGATGTCGACAGAGGGAGACTTGCAACTAATCAAGGCAATGATGTGTCCTTGACTAGAATCACGAGGGGGATAAACAAAGATGTGAAACAATCTAGGGACTGGCATACTGAATGGGGGAAAGGGGAGCAGGGGAGTACAGGGGACTCAAAATTTCTTTGTTCAGAGTATGACGGCAAGGCTGACCTCACAACAAATGAAACTAACTCATGGGAAAAGGTCATAGCTGTAATACCGGGAAGATAACTGCAATGGGAAATACTAAGGGGGGTAATTGGAATAGGAATATCCAAGGGGATCCAAGGAAGACTCATCGCAAAATACTCTGAACAAAGGCGACCCAATGGGGGGAAGCTTCCATAATGTGATATCAGATGTGGTGGCACCTAAAGACACCATTTGGGCCTTCTTCATAGTTTAAGGAGCACGAAGAAGGGATAGAATTATGCTCAAGATGATACGATCTCGTGGATTTTTTGCGAACCTAAGAAAGTAAATGCTCGATGGTTTTTTCATTTTTAGAGAGTCTGAAAACAGGAAGAAGAATCTAGTGTGGTCTCTTTTTCGTTAATAGTCTTTTAAGCCCGAAAAGGGATAAAAGTATACAAAGGAGAGCTCTCCCAACCTTTTGGGGAAGAGAGACTTCTTTACTGTTGTCAGTCCAATTATGTTGGAAAAGGTTAAATCTATACTGACTGGACAATCGTTCAAATAATTTTACGAGCATGAACAAAACCAAGTTTGCTCGGTGATCTTTTCTTTATGAGAGGACTGGAAAAGAGCTTAAAGACAATCCATAATGATCTTTTTTGTAAAGTACGGTCCCAATGTCCGAGAAAACATAAAACTATACAAAGGGAAACGTTCCTGGATAGAAGATGCTAGGGTGATCCTTTTCTTATAATAGTCTATGTAGTCCGAAAAAGGATAAAAACAAGGCCACATAGACGCCCTTTTAAATACTTTAATGAGCGTGAAAGGAAGCACGTGTGCTCAATAATCTTTTCATTCTTTTAGGAGTCAGAAAACAACTTAACAGAAACTCCGTAATGGTCAATCAAGTAAGGAGGAAGTGTTCGATACATGGAAAGAGGTTATGTTGTGAACATGATTAATAGGAAAAATTGAGGAACACTTATGGGGTCTCCTTGCGAGATGATGGATGGTAGTAAAATAAGGCCAATTGTGCAGTATGGATGGAGCAGAAGGCTCATGAACATACCAGTACGTGCGTTGGGTGATTTGCATGATGGCACGCAAATAGAGGTGACTTTCGGGAAATAGCCCAAAATGTCCATAGGAGAGCTTAAGACATGGGTCTCATCAAAATATAGAGGATGGAAAATCGAACCCGATGGTGCAAACAATGTCTCAAATGGACATCGAATGAATCTATGGTGCATGAAAGAAGAACTAGAGAAAATGGATGCCTATAAACAGGAGGGGGCCACATGCCATGTGTCATTGTTACTGTTCAGTGCTGAGTTGGAGTGGAGGACCCCATAACACAACTCCTGTTTTCTTCCATTTGGACCGACATTTTTTCTGAGTTGTTACTTGCAGGTAAAAGCTCACATCAAACTTGTCTTTTTCACTAGATTACTTTGTGTTTTTGCTCACGCTGGGGTCATGGTTAAGCCCAAAGGGTTCTCAGGGCTAGGTCATTCTTTTCGAGGGAAAAGGAGAAACCCAAGTCACTCTTATCGGGCTGACAGGCACGAACCCATCGCACCTGTCGAAGAGACATGCACAACTCAGGTCACACCTGTTCAAGGGATAAAAGTGACCCAGTCGCTCCTGTTTAGTTTTTTTAAGTGACCCAAAATGAGTTTTTGTGCATGATTAGAAATGACAGGGACTGTGTGTATGTGCATGATGCCCCAGGTGGCGTGGCAGGAGCAAGACATTGGGAACCTCTGAGGGGAGGTGCAGATTTACCGTGCGATGCATGATTTTCTTGCTCAGTGTGGGTTATGGAAGTTGTTCCAGATCCCACTTATGCGTTCAACAAAGCTATTACTGGACAAGATGGTCATCTTCTGGGACCAGGATAAAGAGTTTTTTTATCATCTAGAGGGAGTGGATAGAGATCATGCTCCACAAGGTGTAATTTTTGAATGGACTCCTAGTGTTGGGTGTGATCAATGACACTATGCCAAAGCTCACACATAGGGTGTTAGTGGAAGACCTCTGTGATCGACATTACTATGCCTCAACATCGGTGCACTCGTCGTACATATTGGTGTGCGACATTGAGATTCTTCAGACTCGGGTGATAGCAGTGATGGTGTTGCGTATACTGGGATTGTTGAGACTTCACAAGATCTCAGGTGGTCAGCTCTAGATGGTGGAGCGTGTACTGAGGGGCACCTACTTTGGGTGGGCCCAGATTTTATTGACTTAGGTTTGGCGTGGGCTGAAATATGCTATCTCGGTGGGAGGGGATTTCTATTTCCCCCTATTCCTATGCTCATTCTTTTTTGAGCGAATTCCTACACTACGACCTCGTTTGGTGGTGCATGAGGGAGGACCTTGCAAGCCTCGCATGAGGAGGTGGAGTGAGATGATGATCAGGGAGGGAGATGGATTGGTGGGTCGGTTCTTCACCCAGGAGCTCTTCGCTTAGTGGAAGAGGCTACCAATCCTGCTAGAGGACTATCTATATGTTGGTATGGGTTACCGGGGGATCCTGAGATGCCTCGACCTCCAGGACATGCCCAGGGACCTGACTGTACATATACATGACGATTTATGTGGTTTCATTCATATATAGTTTACTAGATTAGTGGTATCTATCTTATGTGTGTGATAGATACTGACGACATACTGTGTGCATGTGCAAAAATTGGAACACATCTTACAGTAGGGTATCAGAGGCGTAGGGGCAGAGTGAAGGGTTTGGATCCACCTGCTCACGGGCACAAGAGATGCCAGAGTGCACTAGACTCACTACGACTTGATGTTGAGTGCTTACTTGAGGGGATCACCGATGCTGGATGGAAGCATCTCGACGACGATTTGATCGTCGCGTGTTATAGGGCTCCTCTAAAGTGGATCCCCCTGACAAGGGGGATCGCAGTTGCTGCTGAGTATGTCAGAGCGACTGCACAGGGTGATGTGCCAGTGTAGGAGGAGGAGGACATTGAGGAGGATACAAAGTGCGAAGAGGAGGACTCTGACTACCAGCTAGTGATGTTGCCCCTCGATGCAGTGGTGCATGGGGATTTTTGTAACTGAGAAAGCTTGTGGAGCTTCTCATTTTGTACTGAACATTATGACATGATATATATATGCATGTGGATGCACTTTCTATATGTTTTATTGAGTTTTTTATGAGTCTTTTTATATGATGATGATGATACCTATATGATGATGATGACACCTATATGATGTATATGACATATGTATGTATGACTATATGATGATGCATGATGCAGTTTATTTCCTATATGCGATAATTGATGTGCCACTCTAGAACGTCATTAGAAATTTGGTATGCTACATTCTTGATACTTCTAGGAACATGCATGAATGAAATGGATTGAAAATGTCTAACCAAGTGTCTAGTGCGCAAGAACTTTCTAAAGAGGCAAGGATTAGGTACCCGGTAGAATTTATTCAACTGGGAGACAACAACTGGGAGTTTAAGAAGACATCAAGGTGGTGAATACCCAAGTGGAGGGCAGCGGTCAGGAGACTAACAAAATCGTCATACTCATCCTGGTTGTTGATAGCAATGCCAACACACATTCTGTCGATATGGATCAACTCATGTGATGGGGAATAAATGACCCATGCAGCTGATGCAAGATTAGGAGACCATCTACTTGCTCCGTCAGCGAAATCAATGTAGCGAGGTGAGGTAGGATCCATCTGGAGCAACCAAGGAAACAAAATGTGAGACTCATGACAAGAACATTGCAAAACAAAAAAGAAAAACCATGACACAAGATGGTGGGTGACTTCAGGTATAGAACCTCTTGAGGTAGAGCCCTTTATGGGGGTTCTTTAAGAGGTGGTCATCGGAGTCAGCAAGGATATATGCCCCCTTGTTGAGGCATCAATAGATGACATATGGGCCATACCACATGGAATCAAAATTTCCTTTCCCTAAATTATCATTGGCTTGATCGTAGACAATGGAGAGATCTCCCTCACTAAAGTTGCGAGGGTGGACATGGGAGTCATAATGGGACTTCAACCGAGTCTTGGCTACTTTTATCATTTGGAGAGCAGCATGACAGTCCTCATTGGTTCGTTCAAGCATGAGTAGGAATTGTTCTAATGGTGAAGTGTCAGGTAGGAGATCGACGACAAGGTAGAGAAACTGAATTTGGCATTCTATGGGAAGTACCGATTGTTGATGAAATTGTCATTGATGCCAACATGTGACTTGCAGTGACCCCATAGGATATCCAACGATCAAGTGAAGAATGAGCTCATATCTAAGGCTAGTGGACTGAGATTTCGGTGGTAGCAGTGGAAGAGGATGCCGAGGTCTGCTCATACTTCATGAAGGCTGTCAAGCTCTGTTCTTGAGGCTAACAAAGTTTGTTTCAACCTCACAAAGGCTATCGAGGTCTGATTAGTGGGCACCAAGTTCATATCCAATCTCATAGAAGGCTGTCGTGCTCTGTTCAAGCCCTAATGGGACTAATGAGGGGTTTACTAAGGTTGGCATGGATAGTTCTAGCCCTAGAAGAGGGTTCTGAAGCTTAGAAGGCTACCACTAAGGCTGTCGTGGAATATTCTAACCCTAGATGAGGTTTCCAAGGGGCCATTCTAGCCCTAGCAGGGCTATCAAGAATTTATTAAAGCCCTAAGAGGGCTGCCATGTCTCATACAAATCTAGAGATGCAATGTTAACAAGAATTAAGGCTGTTGGTTACTTACTGAAGGGCTGACATCATCTACAACAGGTTCACATTTACAGCGGGTTGCATTTAGGCTATTCATCTCTGTTTCTCTTGGTCTGCCATAGCCCTAAATAGGGATTCCTTGACAACATAAATTTGTTTAAGCCCTAACAAGGGTTTCCTAGACACTAGATAAAGTCATCGTGTAAAATGACGTGGAAGCTCTTCAAAGGCCGGCTCCATTTAATATTAAAAACATCAAATGTTTTTATGGTATGTCGGCCCAATAAAAATATATTAGATGTCGGCTCAGAATTAAAATTTAAAATTAAAATATCTTTTTTTTAGCAGGTCGGCCCCAAAACAATGTGAAAAATTAATATAAATACCCCTCTTAAGTCTTCCCTTTTGGTATGGAAATTTCGGTGGGGTAAAAGGCTCTGAGATTTTTCGGGGTCTAGGGTCTGAGGCAGCCGCAGGAGCAGTGAAAATTTCATGGGAGCAGCTCGTTTGACTGTGGAAATTCGTGGAAGGAAAACAGTCCTGCGGTTATGACACTATGACAGACCCGAGGTTATGACACTATGGGTTATGATAGTCCGAGCTTTTAGCCATCACAGACGTGCTCTGAAATTTTGTAGTAGGAGTCCGAAATTTGCAACAGCCAAGGGTTTTCACAGTCCCGAATTAGCAGCAGACTGAAGTTTTCATGGGTAATACAGCAGCAGCAGATCTGAATTCTTCCACAAGTTTTGCTTGGGATTTTGAAGAGTGAACAGTTCACTTGATAAACCTTGTGATAGCTTGCAAGTTTCTCTTGATATACTTTTTATGACAGACAGTATTGCTGCTACCTACAATCACAAAATCGAATTTGATGAGTCTCATAGCCACAGTATGAACAGCCTGAAGTCTGCACAGTTCATGAATGAACAAGGTATGTTAGTATACACGTGATTACAGTACAGTGAATATAAATTACAGTATGAGTGTATATGTACAGTTATGTAAAATATATAGCGACATGAAGAATATGTACAATTGAGTACAAGTCTGATGAGTGAGCAGTGATGTGTCCTTGCATAAGAAATATGTGAGAGTATACTAGTATGATATGATATGTACAACAACATATGCATGTTTGCAGTAATGTGTGGACTATATGTGTAAATGATATATGAAGTGGGATGTGTACATGTGCATGTGAACAAGTAGAGTACAATAATATGTGTACAATAGAGTATGTACAAGAGTAGTCATAGTGTATGAAGTTTGCAAGTAAACACAACAGTATGTGAACAGTGTAGTAAGTGAACAATGATGTACAAGAGCATGCGAGTAGTGTGTATTCAGTATACAATAAAATATTATGCATTGGTATAGTAATGTACATGATTTTTTAAAGTACAGCAGTGATGAACTATAATGATACAAGATATGATGATGAGAGCAGACCTTTATGTGATGAGAACAAATGGTGAATGATTGTGCAAATCCTATGATATAATGCAAACCCTACTATGATGATGTGCAAGTGTTAAAGATGAGCAGTAGTTTGATAATCTTGGATGCAGACAACTGAGTAAGAGGAGCAGACCCAAATTATCTCACAGAGCAGCAGAGGCAAATCACAGTCTGAGTTTTAGTGCATGGTTGAATTTTAAGGTCTATTTGAAGTAGAACAATCCAAGTTTTTGTCTTGGAAGATGTTCTTTTGGTTTTATCCTTGCCTTTCTGCTGCTATATGACAGTCTGGTCTTATACTAGTCTTGGGGTAAAATTTGTGTGGTTTGTAACTGATTCGGAGGCTATTCCATAGTCAATACACAATCTAAATTTTTGATGTGTGATGGTTACTACCATCTGGGTTTTCTCCCACAAACAGACTGAATGTTGAAGTTATAAAACAGTCCCAATTCTGTATCTGAGTTTGATTGCTTAATCAGTATGTTGGGTGATGGTTCTCTTCCTTGAACAATCTGATCTTGAAGTCATCTACAACAAACATACACTGAGCTTTGACATGCACAGATCTTTGATAGCATACACTGATTGAAGATCTTCAAAGTTGATGACAGTCCTTGTTTTGGGACTTGTTTAGAGTTCAAGCTTTGCAAGTTGAAGACACAGTCCTAATACCCAATAAGAGTTTGAATATAGTGCAAGAATGATGCTTAGTTGAGGCTGATGACAGTCCTAAGTAATGATGACAGCCCTAGAAGCTGTTGACGAAGTATTTTGAATGATGGCACTCTGGGTCATTGAAGTCCAAGTGAATGCAGATGACAGCCCTAGTATTGACAGCCCTAATTTGTTGATGATACAACCAAGTTGAGTAACATACATGAGTGTAGGAGAATGACAGTCCTATGCATATTGACTGCTGCTTGAAAAGTAGCTTGACAGTTTATGCTTGATTGATTCAATGTGAAGATGAACTTGCAGTAGAAGACAGGACCAGCAACCAAGTGAACCAGACAATGGTGATTATATAGCAGTAATACACCTACAACAAAAGACATGATGATTAGATGACAACTGGCATGACAACAACAAACTTGACATGTGGATTGATGAGGCTTCTTGAGCAGTGGTGGATGAGCAAAGCAGAGATTGTTGAGCAGACCATGATGACTTGACAGTGAGCAGCGTTGATGATGAGCAGATGAGCATGATCAGAGTTGAACAGATGATCAACAGTATTGACCAGCATCAGAACAGATTTAAGAGACAAGTGGTTGATGAGTTGATGTAACAGTTGTAAATGCAAGCTTGTCTTGCTTTTGAGGTTAGGATACCTCAAAACCTTCTTAGCAGGGTCTAAGAAAATCAGGCAGGGTCCTGGAAGCAGAGTAGGTTCTCTTCATATCAGTAGGTGCTAATTTTACCTAACAGTTGTAGCCGGACCAAAACTAATACAAAAAGATTACAAAATTATATGGTGTTGTGTTCTTTTGTGTTGTGGTTCTTGATGATTTAAATGCTATGATATGTGAATGATGAAGTTTATGAAATGATTATGAGATTGGTAGAATAATGGAATGATGAATTGGTAGCTAATTGTGACAAGTTAAGAAAAGTTGTAAAATTGGCTTCACACTGATTCACCCCCCCTCTCAGTGTCTAACACTGATTCCACACCATGGACTAAGTGGAAGGGGGTAAAACCGATGGCCATTTTGGTTGATGTCCGGTAAGCCCAGAGGGCGAAACATATCATGTGGTTCCAGTTGGACTTGTGCTTTTCTACCATCTGCTAAAGCATGGTTTTGAGGATCTTGTTGACAGCCTCAACATGGTCATTTCCCTGAGGGTAATAAGCGAAGGAATACTGGTGCTCAAACTTGAACATGGTAGAAATATCTGTCCAAACAGTGTCCTCAAAGTGAGAACTATGGTATGAGACTATCTGTTGGGGGACACCGAATCATGAAATGACGTGGTTGAAAAAGAATCGTGCCACAGTATGAGCCTTACAATTGAACGTAGGCATGGCCTTGGCCCATTTGGTGAAATAATCAATGGCCACAATGATGTATTTATGGTTTTCGACCGAGGGAGGATTACAGGTTGTGAATTCAATCGCCCATTTGCAAAAGGGACTGACTGTGACGACAAGATTTAGCGACAAGGGAGGTGTTATTTCTTTTGGAGCAAAGAGTTGGAAATTGCAGCAGTGTTTAACTGCATGGATGCAATATGGTGGGCCAAAAATAACCAGCACGGAGGATATTTTGGGTGGTATCCAAACCGAAGAGGTCGCCACCACAGGATCCACTATGACAGTCATTCAGGACTTTTTTTGCTTCATCATGGGTGAGGCAACGCCAAAATATGGTATCAACGCCACGATGGTAGAAGACATCACCAATGAGGAGATAGTGAGCAACTTGGTGGCAGATGCAACGATGATCTTCGCAGCTTAAATGGGGCCCAAATTTTTGTGTGTGTGGGTATAGGAGAATGCCCCCATAGCATGGGTCTTCCGTGGAGATGACAAATAAGGATTCATCAAGAATATTGATCGTGATAGGTGGTGAAATAGATGATAGAGGGAAGTATGTCATTAAGGAAGCTAATGCCAAGGATTTGGTGCTTTTTGGGGCAATGAATTCAAAATCGTACTCCTAGAGAACGACAATTCACTTGTTATCGTGTCCTTGAACAAAGCGGCGGCTCAAGAGGTACTTGATGGGGTTGGAATCAGCCATGGCTTGAGTGCGGCTCAAGAGGATGTAATGACATAACTTCTGAACCGACAAGATGACGGTGAGAGCCATATTATCTTCATGGGGGTAATGCAAAGGGGGTCCAGAAAGCTTCTTACTTACATAATAAATCATGTGCTCTTGATGAGCATCGTCTTCTTGGACCAAGAATCCAGCGACAACATTCTCAGATGACGACACATAGAGGATAAACTCCTTGGTGAAATCGGGAGGGGAAAACAATGGAGCAGAAGTCAGAGCTTGTTTCAATGTGTCAAAAGCGGCTTGTGCATGCTAATCCCAGACAAAATTAATGTTGGTACAGAGCAGGCGTAAGAACCCATGGACCTTTGTCACATAGTCTGGAATGAAACGACGAAGGAAGTTAGCCTTGCCTTGGAGACTCTGTAGTTGGCGTAAAGTACGTGGGGGAGGAAGATTCAAAATGGATTGAACCTTCAACGGATCCATTGCGATCCCTTTGTGAGATATGATGAACCCAAGTAAATTCTCGACGGGGACACAAAACACACACTTGAGAGGGTTCAAGCAGAAATTATATTTGCGACATCGCAAGAATACTTGGCGCAAGTCCTCTAAATGTTGTGAACACTTCCGAGAGCGAGCCGTGAGGTCATCTAGGTAGACCAAGATAATGTGGATAAGGTCGTGGAAGTAGAACATCATGGCCCGCTAAAAAGTGGCTCCATTTTTAAGACCAAAGGGCATAACGTGATACGCAAATGTGCCACAGGCGGTTGTGAAAGTGGTTTTGTACTGGTCCTGTTTCTAGATTTGAATTTGGTTATAACCGAAAAAACCATCCATGAAAGAAAAGACGTCGTGGCTAGTAAAATCATCAATGCTTTGGTCAATGAACAGAGTGGGGAAGTTGTATTTGGGACATGCCAAATTCAAGTCATGAAAGTCAGTACATATGTGAATGGTACCCTACTTTTTTTTATGGGAACAGGATGGGAAACCTAAGTGGTATACACAATGGGATAAATGAAACCTGCCTTGCGCAACTTTTCGATCTCGGCTTTGACGATGGGTTCCTTTGATGGGTGAATAGGTCGTTTCTTTTGGAAAAGAGGCGCAACCTTAGGCCACGTGTCGATACTATGTTCGATGATAGATGGATCAATCTAGTCATCTCGATATATGACCAAGCGAAAATATCACGAATCTCCTGAAAAAGTGCTTTGTAGGAAGTGACCTCTTCAAGGGACCAAGATACTCCCAGTGTAATATCTTCAGCTATGTCGGTTTTGGTTGATATATTGTTCTTGATGGTTGGAGAAATGTTTTCCATGTTTCCCTCTTCAAAGGAATCAGGAGATGGAATGGGGTACTTGACCAGTCTACCTTTCTATGGATGAAGTCTTTCGCTTCGATAGAGTATTGGTTCGATGATGAAGAAGAATCATTAGGGATGAAATAGGAGCGATGGTGTATATCATCCCAAGGATATCCTCATCATTATGAAAACAATGTGTGGATAGATCAAATGGATTTTCCACGACCGAGGAGACGGAAGGAGTACTGGATCTTGAGATTGTGAAGATGTTGTTTGTGGTGTCCGAGGAAGAAACTGGAGGGTTGATCTCCTCAAGGATGATAACGTCGAAATCGCAGCAGTGTTTCCAAAAATCATGGAGGAGTGTGTTGATGTAATTGTAACTTCAGAATGTATTCACTTGTATTTCTTATGTATTGTAACCCGATATTTATTCTGGGATGTATTTGTAATGTACTTGAGTCATGTCACGCCCCGATGTTCCTATCGGGAGGTTCTATAATGTAAACAAGTCATGTCAAGTCATTGTGGGTAACCCTCCTATTGGTCAAGGGTTAAAGTCCCTGTAGTTGTGGGGCCCTAGGGTTATTAGAATATCCTAGAGAAGTCGACCTTAGCTGAGTCATTATAAGTCGAGGCAATAGTCCCCACCATTGTGTTAAGGATAAACCCCCTTGTTGGTCGGAGGAGGCAAAGTCCCCACAAGTTGTGGGGCACTAGGGTTATTAGACACTCCTAGAGATGTCAGCTCTAGTAAGTAATTTTTGAGTGAGGCCGACATGTTGGAGTGGGTTTCAAGTGAACGAAAGAATATAAATAGAGAGTGAGCCTCTCTATTTGTCACACACACACTCACTTATTTGGGCACAAGAGTGAGAGGAGAAGTTGCTGGGACAAGAGAGAGACTACTACTGTCAGGAGATCATATTTATGTTTTTGGGTTTTACTTTTGGTGCCGATTCTATCTCTGAGGAAGTTGCAGGGTTTTCTCCTTTATGGTTTCCTCGAGGAAAAATCTTTGTGTCTCTTGTCTCTTGTGTTTTATTGCTGTGCATGTTATTCTCTATGTTAAAAGATCCTAAGATCATAATGCTAGCTTAATGATAAAAATATAACATGGTATCAGAGCTAACTTGAGAAGAAGACATTGTGCAGCTGAAGAAGCTATGGATTCTTACTTTTTGGGTCTCTCTCTACAATCCATCAACAAAAGTATGCTAGGCTAACTCTCCATTGAAGGGCGCATCTTTCTGTCGAAGCGGAATTCGATTCTAGACATTTTTAGTTTTTGGTGTGGGAAATTAGGGCTTCTCATAGAAGATGAATTTTTGAGTGGATCTAGCATAGGATTTCTCTCCTCATCAAAATTGAAGTTTAGAGACCTGTTTCAAGATTTTTGGTTGGGTGAAACTCCGAAAAAACCCTAAAATACTAAAACTGATAAGTTTTGGTAAATTCGCTATATCTTGGAATTGGTGAAGGTTCAGGCACTGAAAATTATAGAGGCCGAAGATAGACTCCTTATTTACACTGTGTCCAAAATTCAGCCTTATATTCGCTATATTTTGGGAGATATGATCCCTCCAGGTTAGGGTTCCAGCCTCTTCTAGAATTCATCCCTTAACAGGACACCTTGGGAGAATTGCTATATCTTGGGCTACAAAGGTCCAAATGAAATTTCTGAAGATGTTATAAAAAGGCCACAGACTATTTTTTGTGGTCCAAGTTTCAGACCCAGAAGATGAAACAGTGACACGTGGATGTCTATACAACTTCACTATTTTGAACAGTCCTGCAACAGGTCACCTTGGGAAACGGATCATACGTCCCAATTGGTGAAACCAATTCTGATGAAACCTATGGTGTTGGAACAGGAACATGCGAGCATACCTTAATACAATGTTTCAGACATAGAGGAGCATAAATTTCGAAGATACCGCAGAAACAGTAACAGACATTTCTACAGAAGAAATTGGAAAAATAGGGCTTCCTGTTCTGGGAGCTTCCCTCCACGAAAATGACTACATTGGACAGCTCAACTTGAAGAGATATATATTTCTATCCATTAATATTTGAAAGATTCCAAGTTTTGAAAATTAGGGTTTCTCTGATAAACCCTAGATCAGCCAGCTCCAGAACTAGGACGGACACCTCAAATCGGTAAGATCTAATCTTTTGCTATTTTCATTTGAGGTTCTCATTTCAAAGTGATATATCACATCAGCTTGATGATAAGCTTGGTGAAGTCGACAACTTCCAAGCATGGAATTATTTGATCTCTCTGAAGAAAATGAATTGGACACCTACATGAGTAGAGAGGTTCCTGTTCTAGAGGGAGATGAGGCTAAAAGCCTTACACCAGAAGAACTTGGTCAAGGCCAAGAAGATCATTGTCGATTCAATCACGGATCACATTGTACCACAAGTGTCTTCCCTAAAGACACCGAAGATGTTTGATTCCTTGACCAAGATATTTGAAGGGAATAACATAAATCAAAATATGACTTTGAGAAAACAGTTGAAGAATGTGAAGATCCAGAATGTAGAGACCATACAGTCATACTTTATGGGGGTCTCTCAAATCAGAGAACAACTTGAAGCGGTAGAAGAAGAAGCGGAGAATGCAGAAGTGGTGATAACCACCTTGAATGCCTTCCCAGGATCATGGGATTCATTCATTCAAAGAATGTGTGCTAGAAGGAAGTGATTACTTTCAGCAGACTCTGGGAAGAGCACACACAAGAAGAATCTCAACTAATAATAAGAGAAAAGAATATGGGAGCATCTGAAGATCAAGCCTCAAGCGATGAGGAATATGAAGAACTCAACTCTTGAAGAACCTCTTATCCTCCTTAGAATTTGGATAAGAAATGATGCTATTATGAAGAAGATGATGAAGCTGAAGGCTCAAGAAGGAGTCCACCCATGAAACAAATAAAGATATGTATTCAATTGTCATTTCATGATATTGTTTTTTTATGCATTTGTTTATATTCAGTTGATGTATTATGCATGATAGAATGTTTGCATTAATGACAGTATACTACTAATATGCATGTGATGGGTAAGTAACTCATGGTGCTATAAAACCGTCCATTACTACTTATCTAGAATGAAACCTCTTTGCTGACATATTGGATTAGTGCACAATCTCAATGTTGTCCTGGTAGAGATGGAAGGCATCTAGAAAAGTAGATATGGATGAATGTTGTATTGGCTAAAATAGTTGCATGATCATATATTTATGCATAAGAATTTTCCAGTATGAATATTCCTTATGAAATGTTTCTAACCATACAAATGCATTTGACTTGTAGGAACGATCGCATACATAATAGCCTACAAGAAAAGAAGAATGAGACTTGTTCTGAAGAACAAGTGACAACAGTTCAAGATGAAGAATAATATGACGAATGCAGTGACATCATTGATGCAAAACCTTCCAGCTCTGAAGAAGTAAACAAGAAGAAAGGGAAGACCAGTTCAAGAAGAATGATGTCTAGGATGCAGTATCGAGACATGAAGAGAAGTTCGTAGTTGCATCATGCAGTAGATGGAAACATCATGGGATACAAGGAAAGATTCGAAGATACATTTGCAGCCACTAGAAGTTAAGACACATGACAGATAGAAGCATGTGTATAAATGAAATAAGGCCTTGTACGAGTTCAGAAGACACCCATGGGATAACACATACATGATGAGCTTGATGAAGATCTAAACCTTTGCTACAAGGTTGATAAAGGATGAAAAGCTCACAGATGGGTGTGAGAAGAACGCTTTCAAAGATAGAGGATCTTGGTATCCAGTGACCCTAGATGGATACATAGAATATTAGTAGTAGAGGAAGCTACTTGTCACTCTAGTACAGAATGTTTCAGTGCATAGAGTACGGAAGACAGAGGGAGCATGATGCTTCAAAGGGAGTGACTCTAGAAGATCCTGAGGTTCGACATGGTATGCCAAGATGGATAGATTACTGATGACTCTAGGCTTTACTAAGAGTAAAGTGGATTCCAACCTTTGCTTCAAGGTTGAAGCCAGAAGACCAGTGATGCTCCAGTTATGTGTTGATGCACTATTTTCTAGGCATGGAGGTGTGGACAAGGGAAGTATGCAGTAGAGATCCTGAAGAGGTTCAGGATGATGGACTGCAAGGCCATGACCAGACCTATGGCATCGAACATGAAGTTATTGAGTGATGCTTCATCAGTGATGGTTGATGCTACGATGTATCGTCAGATGATTGGGTCCTTGATGTACCTGACGAATATGAGACCAGATATTTGCTTTGTTGTGAACACATTGAGACATGTTCACCTGATGGTTGCAAAGCATGTAGTAAGGTACCTGATGGGTACAGTTGATTATGGAATCAAGTATGAGGAGAATCAGAAGATTAACTTGGAAGGTTATGTTGATTCAGATTGGGCAGGCAGTGCACTTCAGGGTGTTGCTTCAGTTGGGATCATGTGTGATCTCTTGGTTTAGCAAGAAGCAATCCCATGTGGCACTAAGTATAGCTGAAGCAGAGTATGTCACAGCTTGTTTAGCTAGTTGTGAGGCAATATGGCTGTGGAAGCTACTGTCTGATTTATTTGATCTCTAGATGGATGCTACTTGTATACATTGTGACAACCAGAGTTGCGTGAAGTTTTCAGAGAATCCAGTGTTCCATGACAAGTCGAAGCATATCGAGATCAAGTATCACTATATCAGGGATATGGTGCAAAGGGGAGTAGTGAAGCTCCAGTATGTTGCGACGAACGAACATATAACTGATGTGTTGAAAAATCCATTGGCTAGGGTGAAGTTAGAGTACTTCAGGGAGAAGCTTGGTGTTCTCCAGATCGAGGTTCGTTCCAAGGGAAAATGATGAGACCTAGAGCCATTCTGACATGGTGAGAGGATTGGTTCCTTCCATGGTAAGATGTAAGGGTTGAGCCATTCTGTCATGGTGAGAGGATTGGTTCCTTCCATGTTAGATATGAGTGCTGAGCCATTCTGATATGACTATAGGATTGGGTCCTACATGATCAGATATAAGGGTTGTTGCCATTCTTGGAATGGAGGTTCCTAGTCAGTTACCAGGAATACTTGGTCTAGGACTGAGGGCCTTTCTAAAATGATTGTAAGATGTGGTCTTACATGATCATATGTGAGCGCATGTCCATTCTGATGTGATTGAGGGATTGGTTCCCACTTGATCAAATATAAGGGTTGATGCCATTCTCTGGGAGAATGGAGGCACCTGGTCAGTTACCAGGTAGCTCAGTTTGGGACTGTGGGCCATTTTGATGTGACTATAGGATTGGTTCCTACAAGATTAGATGTGAGTGCATGCCATTCTGACAAGTAGGTCAGATATAAGTGCTGGGCCATTCTGACGAGTAGGTCAGATGTAAGGGCTGGGCCATTCTGACATGGGAGAGGATGAGGTTCCTTCCATGGTCAAATGTAAGGGCTGGGCCATTCTGACATGATGAGGGGATTAGGTTCCTCTCATGGTCAGATGTGAGTGCTGGGCATGCCTTTCTGATGAGTCAAGGTTATATGTAAGTCCTGGACGGGCCATTCTGACTTAGGGTTAGATAGGCGCTAAGAAAGACCTACATGGAGGCTAGGCCTACAACCAGCATGAAAAGGGGATGGCTCTGTAGAACTTCTTATGATGAGAAGAATCATGAGATAGAACCTGTGGCACTGATCCAGATCGAGTGATGATGTCCAGTGATGATCCAGATCAAGTGATGATCTAGATCCAGTGATGATGTCCAGTGATGATCCAGATTGAGTGATGATCTAGATCCAGTGATGATCCAGATCGAGTGATGATGTCCAGTGATGATCCAGATCCAATGATGATGATCCAGATCCAGTGATGATGATCCAGATAGAGTGATGATCCAGATCCGATAATGAAAGATGACTTGAAGATGAAGAGGACTTGAAGATAAAGATGACTTGAAGATAAATATGACAAGAGCTTGACGATGAACCAGATGATACAGAGAAGAAGACTTGTGTTGTTAAATTGTGTCGAGAGAATACCTTCCTAGTTAAGAGGGAGTGTTGATGTAATTGTAACTTCGGAATGTATTCACTTGTATTTCTTATGTATTGTAACCCGATGTTTATTCTGGGATGTATTTGTAATGTACTTGAGTCATTTCATGCCCCGATGTTCCTATCGGGAGGTTCTATAATGTAAACAAGTCATGCCAAGTCATTGTGGGTAACCCTCCTATTGGTCAAGGGTTAAAGTCCCCACAGTTGTGGGGCCCTAGGGTTATTAGACTATCCTAGAGAATTCAACCCTAGGTGAGTCATTGTAATTTGGGGCAATAGTCCCCACCATTGTGTTAAGGATAAACCTCCTTGTTGGTCAGAGGAGGCAAAGTCCCCACAAGTTGTGGGGCACTAGGGTTATTAGACACTCCTAGAGATGTCAACTCTAGTAAGTAATTGTTAAGTGAGGCCGACATGTTGGAGTGGGTTTCAAGTGAAAGAAAAAATATAAATAGAGATTGAGCCTCTCTATTTATCACACACACACTCACTTATTGGGGTGCAAGAGTGAGAGGAGAAGTTGTTGGGACAAGAGAGAGAATGCTACTGTCAGGAGATCATCTTTATGTTTTCAAGTTTTACTTTTGGTGCTGATTCTATCTCTGAGGAAGTTGTGGGGTTTTCTCCTTTATGGTTTCCTCGAGGAAAAATATTTGTGTCTCTTGTCTCTTGTGTTTTGTTGCTGTGCATGTTATTCTCTCAGTTAAAAGATCCTAAGATCATAATGCTAGCATAATGCTAAAAATATAACAGAGTGACTGATACTTGGGAAAATCAGGCCAATGGTGAGAATAATGACCATATAAGATGAAATCTACACAAGGGTTGTTGGTTTGCAATGACTTATTCTTAACGATTGGTGGAACTGGGACAATGACTACTGGGGCATCATCGGTCTTGTATATAGTGTCCATGAGGGTGCGAAGGAGAGGAAACTCAAGGAAGTTTTGTGTCGCATGCCCTTGAACATCACATAAAGCACAAGTAGAAGTTGGACACAGTTCTGTTGTGGTTTTGTTTGCCTTTCCCCCATCCTTCTTTGGAGGAGGTGGAGTGGGGGGTGGGTGTGACATTGTCTCAATAGGTTGGATGGGAGTCAACATGACCTGGGGGTTCAGGGTGGAGTAGGTGGCTTGAGGTACCAAATAAGAATTCCCAACGTGAAATTAGGAAAATTGAGAGTAGCCATGACATGTTTGCTCACAATGTCGGATGGTGAAAAAAGGAAGGGAATCGTGTGGATCAGGAATGAAACCCAATAATTCCTGGAGGATTGTGATTGAGGTTGTGAAGAGGTCGAAACGTTACCAGATGTGATAGTGCACAAATATGATATATCAGCCGACGAAGGAGGAGGTGGTAAGGACAGAAAGGCACTCATCATAGGAGTGTTGGAAAACAAGCCCAAACCAACAGCATACAGGGATGGAATGGACACGCTTTTAATGGTAGTGTCGATAGTGGGAAGGGCGTGTTTCTGTGTGGCCGACACCTTCAGATCATAGTATCAGCTCGATGGTCATGATATTCCCATCAAGAGGGAACATCAAGAGTCGAAAGATGGTAGAGGTGTTGATGTATTTGTAACTTCCAAATGTATTCATATGTATATTTTATGTATTGTACCCAGATGTTCATGATTCCAAGATGTGTCTATAATGTAATTGAGTCATGTCATACCCCGATGTTTATTCTAGGAAGTTTCTATAATATAAACAAGTCATGTCAAGTCATTGTGGGTAACCCTCCTATTGGTCAAGGGTTAAAGTCCCCACAGTTGTGGGGCCCTAGGGTTATTAGACTATCCTAGAGAAGTTGACCCTAGGTGAGTCATTGTAAGTCGGGCCAATAGTCCCCACCATTGTGTTAAGGATAAACCTCCTTGTTGGTCGGAGGAGGAAAAGTCCCCACAAGTTGTGGGGCACTAGGGTTATTAGACACTCCTAGAGCAGGGATGATTTTAAGGAACCATACTTATTTAAAAGTTTAAAAATGTTGGTGAATATTGCAAATTCTTAAAACACCAACTGTAAAATGATTGGCGATATTTTTCAAAAAATATTTTAATTTCCAAGGATTTTATATTGTTTATATAATAATTTGGTGATTTTTAGGGTGAAAATTTTTTACCCCATCAAAATTGGGTGAAACAGGGCTTCAAAAAATGCAAAATGGCGAATATTTTTTGGGAGAAAAACATGGAAAAATAGCCCACTGGGCTAAAATTCGCCCCTAAAATTATTCCTATCCTAGAGATGTCGGCTCTAGTAAGTAATTGTTAAGTGAGGCCGACATGTTGGAGTGGGTTTCAAGTGAACGAAATAATATAAATAGAGAGTGATCCTCTCTATTTATCACACACATACTCACTCATTGGGGCGCATGAGTGAGAGGAGAAGATGTTGGGACAAGAGAGAGACTACTGCTGTCAGGAGATCATCTTTATGTTTTCGGGTTTTATTTTTGGTGCTGATTCTATCTCTGAGGAAGTTGAGGGGTTTTGTCCTTTATGGTTTCCCCAAGGAAATTTATGTGTCTCTTGTCTCTTGTGTTTTATTGATGTGCATGTTATTCTCTCAGTTAAAGATCCTAAGATCGTAATGCTAGATTGAATGATAAAAAATCTAACATGGAATCAGATCTAACCTGAGAAGAAGGCATTGTGCAGCTGTAAAATCTAGGGATTATTAATTTTTGGGTCTCTCTCCACAATCCATCAGCAAAATTATGCTAGGCTGACTCTCCATTGAAGGGCACATCTTTCTGTCAAAGCAGAATTCGATTCCGAGCATTTTCAGTTTTGGTGCGGTAAATTAGGGCTTCTTGCAGAAGAGCAATTTTTGAGTGAGCCCGGCATAGGATTGCTCTCCTCATCAAAATTGAAGTTTATAGACCTAGGTCAATATTTTTGGTTGGGTGAAACTTCGGAAAATTCAAATCCTAGTTTGACCCTGAGCTGGGAAAACCCTAAAATACTAAAACTGATAAGTTTGGGTACATTCGCTATATATCGGGATGGACGAAGGCTCAGAAGTGAAAATTTTAGAGGTCGAAGATAAACTTCGGATGTACACTGTGTCCAAAATTCAGCCTCAGATTCACTATATTCTGGGAGATATGATCCCCCCAAGTTAGGGTTCTAGCCTCTTCTAGGATTCATCCCTAAACAGGACACCCGGGGGGAGTTGCTATATCTTGGGATACAAAGGTCCAAATTAAATTTATGAAGCTTTAATAGAAATGGTACAGAATTTACTTTTTGTGGTTCAATTTTTAGAACTAGAAGATAAAACAGTGACACATGGCAGTATGTACAACTTCACTATGCTGAATAGTCCTGTAACAGGTCACCTTGGGAAAATGATAATAAGTCCCAATTGGTGAAACAAATTTTGATGAAACCTATGGTGTTGGAAGAGGGACATGCAAGGCTAACTCGGTGAGAATTTTCAGACATAGAGGAGTAGTAATTTCATAGATACCGTAGGAACAGTAACAAGAATTTCTACAGAAGAAATTGGAAAACTAGGGCTTCCTGTTCCGAGAGCTTCCCTCCACTTTTTTCAGAAAAGGAGTACATTGGAAAACTCAAATTGAAGAGATCTATCTTTCTATCCAATCAGATCTGAAAGATTCCAAGTTTTGAAAATTAGGGTTTCTCTGACAAACCCTAGATCAACGAGCTCTGGAACCATGACAAAGACCTCAAATTGGTAAGATCTAATCTTTTGCTGTTTTCATTTGAGGTTCTCATTTCAAAGTGATCTATCACATCAGCTTGATGATAAGCTTGGTGAAGTTAACAAATTCCAAGCCTAGAAGTATATGATCTCTCTGAAGAAATGAATTGGACACCTACATGAGTAGAGAGGTTCTAGTTCCAGAGGGAGATAGGGCTAAAAGCCTTACACTAGAAGAACTTGGTCAAGGCCAAGAAGATCATTGTTGATTTAGTCATGGATCAACTTGTACCACAAGTGTCTCCCCTAAAGACACCAGAGATGTTTGATTCCTTGACCAAGCTATTTGAAGGGAAGAACATAAATCGAAATATGACCTTAAGAAACCAGTTGAAGAATGTGAAGATCCAAAATGCAGAGACTATACAGTCATACTTTACAAGGGTCTCTCAAATCAAAGAACAACTTGAAGCGGTAAAAGAAGAAGTGAAGAATGCAGAAGTGGTGATAACCACCTTGAATGGCCTCCCAGGATCATGGGATTCATTCATTTGAAGAATGTGTGCTAGAAGCAAGTGATTACTTTCAGTAGACTCTGGGAAGAGCACACACAAGAAGAAGCTCAACTGATAATAAGAGAAAAGAAGATGGAAGCAACTGAATATCATGCTCTCACCATCCAAAGAAGATCCCTCAAGCGATGAGGAATATGAAGAGCTAAACTCTTAAAGAACCTCTTATCCATCTTAACATTTGGATAAGAAACGATGCTATTATGAAGAAGATGATGAAGATGAAGGCTCAAGAAGAAGTCCACCCATGAAACAAATAAATATAAGTATTCAATTGTCATTTCATGATATTGTTTTTTTATGCATTTGTTTATATTCAGTTGATGTATTATGCATGATAGAATGTTTGCATTAATGACAATATACTACTAATGTGCATGTGATGGGTAAGTAGCTCATGGTTCTATACAACTCTCCATTGATACTTATCTAGAATGCAACCTCTTTGTTGACATATTGGATTAGTGCACAATCTCAATGTTGTCCTGGTAGAGATGGAAGGCATCTAGAAAAGTTTCCGTGAGATATGGATGAATGTTGTATTGAATAAAGTAGTTGCATGATCATATATTTATGCATAAGAATTTGCCAGTATGAATATTCCTTATGAAATATTTCTAACCATACAAATGCATTTGACTTGTAGGAAAGATCACATACATAATCACCTACAAGCAAAGAAGGATGAGATTTGTTTCGAAGAACAAGTAACGACAGTTCAAGATGAAAAATTATATGACGAATGGAGCAACATCATTGATGCAAAACCTTCCAAGAAAAAAGGGAAGACCAGTTCAAGAAGAATGATGTATAGGATGCAGTATCGATACATGAAGGAAGGTTCATAGTTCCATCATGTAGTAGATGGAAAAATCGTGGGATACAAGGAAAGATTTGTAGCATGAGGCTTCTCACGAAAAGAAGGCATAGACTACAAAGAGACATTTGCAGCCAGTGGGAGTTGAGACACATGACAGGCAGAATCATGTGTGCAAATGAAATAAGGCCTTGTATGAGTTCAGAAGACACCCATGGGATAACACATACATGATGAGCTTGATGAAGATCTTAACCTTTGCTACAAGGTTGATAAAGGATGACAAGCTCACAGATGGGTGCGAGAAGAATGCTTTCAAAGATAGAGGATATTGGTATCTAGTGATCATAGATGGATACATAGAATATTAGTAGCATAGGAAGCTACTTGTCACTCCGGTACAGAATGTTTCAGTGCATAGAGTACGAAAGACAGAGGGAGTATGATGCTTCGCTTCAGAGGGAGTGACTGCAGAAGATCCTAAGGTTCGACATGGTATGACAGGATGGACATATTACTGATGAATCTAGGCTTTACTGAGAGTAAAGTGGATCCCAACCTTTGCTTCAAGGTTCAATGCAGAATACCAGTGATGCTCCTGTTATGTGTCGATGCACTATTTTATAGGCATGGAGGTGTGGCAGAATGCGGATGGAATCTTCCTCGGACAAGGGAAGTATACAGTAGAGATCCTGAAGAGGTTCAGGATGATGGACAACAAGGCCATGACCACACCGATGGCATCAAACCTGAAGCTATTGAGTGATTCTTCATTAGAGATGGTTGATGCTATGATGTATCATCAGATGATTGGGTCCTTGATGTACTTGATGAATATGAGACCAGATATTTTCTTTGCTGTGAACACATTGAGACATGTTCACCTGATTGCTGCAAAGCATATTCTGAGGTACTTGAGGGGTACAATTGACTATGGGCTCAAGTATGAGGTGAATTAGTAGATTAACCTAGAAGGTTATGTGGATTCGTATTGGGCAGGTAGTGCCATTGATAAGAAGAGCACTTCGAGGTGCTACTTCAGTATGGGATCAAGTGTGATCTCTTGGTTTGGCAGGATGGAGTCCTGCATGGCGCTGAGTACAACTGAGGCAAAAGATGTTGCCACTTGCTATTTGGGAGGTAGTATGTTTATTTTGAAAACTACTATTTGATTTGGTTGATCTAACTTTCATTTTTGTATGATGCAGAGAGGAGCAGTGATCCAGATTGAGATCTCTCGAAAGAGGGATTTTTAGGATAGCTGATGAGACAGGTTGTCTAAGCATAAATCATGGCGAAGCTCATAGGTTTGTCAAACGTAAACGGTCCTGTAGGTTGTCCTTGGATGTAATCGGTCCTAGTGAAGCTCGCAGGTTATCCTTGAACGTAATTATCCCTAATGTGATTCTATGCTAGAAGTGGCCAAAGTGAAGTTTGAGTACTTCAGGGAGAAGCTTGGTGATCTCCAGATCGAGGTTTCCTCCAAGGGGATATGATGAGACCTAGAGCCATTTTGACATGGTGAGAGGATTGGTTCCTTCCATGGTTAGATGTAAGTGCTGAGCCATTCTGTCATGGTGAGAGGATTGGTTCCTTCCATGTCAGATGTGAGTGCTGAACCATTCTGATGTGACTGTAGGATTGGTTCCTACATGATCATAAGTAAGCGCTGAATTCCATTCATGGAATGGAGGCACCTAGTCAGTTACCAGGTAGCTCAGTCTGGGACTTGGGGCCATTCTAATATGACTATAGGATTGGTTCCTACAAGATCAGATGTTAGTGCAAGCCCTTCTGACATTGGTTGTCAGATGTAAGTGCAGAGCCCTTTCGGCATGAAGGATTGGTTCCTTGCATGGTTGAATATAAGTGCTGAGCCTTTCTGACATTGGTTGTCAGATGTAAGTGCAGATCCTTTCGGCATGGAGGATTGGTTCCTCACATGGCTGAGTGTAAGTGCTGAGCCTTTTCGATATTGGTTGACGGATTTAAGTGCTGGGCCTTTCTGATAGGGTTGTGGGAGGTGTTCCCACATGGTCAAATGTGAGTGTTGGGCGTGCCTTTCTGATATGATTATAGGCTTGGTTCCTACATGATCATATATAAGTGTTGTGTGGGCCATTCTGACTTAGGGTCAGATATAAGTACTGGAACAAGACCTACATGGAGGCTAGGCCTACAACCAACATGAAAAAGGGCTAGCTCTCTAGAACTTCCTGTGACGAGAAGAATCAAGAGATAGCACCTATGATGATGATCCAGCAGAGATGTTCCAGAACCAAAGATGATCCAAATCCAGTGAACATGATCCAGATCGAGTGATGATCCAGATCCAGTGATGATGATCCAGATTGAGTGATTATCTAGATCCAGTGATGATGATCCAGATCCAGTGATGATGATCCAGATCGAGTGATTATCTAGATCCAGTGATGATGATCCAGATCCAGTGATGATCTGGATCCAGTGATGATGATCCAGATCGAGTGATGATCTAGATCCAATGATGAAGATGACTTGAAGATGAAGATGACTTGAAGATGCAGATGAATTGAAGGTGAATATGATGAGGAATCTATGATGATCCAAATGATATAGAGAAGAAGACTTGTACTGATAAATTGTGTCGAGAGAATACCTTCCTAGTTAAGAGGGAGTGTTGATGTATTTGTAACTTTGGAATGTATTCATCTGTATATCTTACGTATTGTACCCCGATGTTTATTTCGGGATGTGTCTATAATGTAATTGAGTCATGTCATACCTTGATGTTTATTTCGGGAAGTTTCTATAATATAAACAAGTCATGTCAAGTCATTGTGGGTAACCCTCCTATTGGTCAAGGGTTAAATTCCCCACAGTTGTGGGGCCCTAGGGTTATTAGACTATCCTAGAGAAGTTGACCCTAGGTGAATCATTGTAAGTCGAGCCAATAGTCCCCACCATTCTGTTAAGGATAAACCTCCTTGTTGGTAGAAGGAGGCAAAGTCCCCATAAGTTATGGGGCATTAGGGTTATTAGTGTTAGTTTTTCAACATTTAAGCTAGCATTATGTTAAGACCTTTTCACTGAGAGAATAATAAGCACATCAATCACATAAGCACATCACAAGAGACAAGAGACACAAATATTTTAGGAGGGGAAACCATAAATGGAGAAAACCCCTCAACTTCCTCTAAGATAGTATCACCACAAGATGTGATCCCAAAACAGTAAGATGACCTCCCAACACAACAATAGCCTTCTGTCTTCTGTCAAGCCAAAGTATTTCCTTCTCCAAATGTGCGCCACATTTGAGAGAGCAAGTGATGTAATTCACAAGTGATAAATAGAGAGACTCTCACTCTCTATTTATATTCTTCCGTTGACTTGAAGTGCACTCAACCATGTAGGCTTAACTTATAATTAATTACTTGAGCCTACACCTTAATTAGTGTATAATAACCCAAGTGCCCCTAAACTGTGGGGACTTACCTAATGACTTGATATGACTTGTTTACATTATTAATCCTCCCGATCGGAACATCGGGGCATGACCACATGACTCAGATACATAATAGAAACATCCCGGAATAAACATCGGGTTACAATATATAAAATACATATAAGAATACATTCCGAAGTTACATATACATCAACACTCCCTCTTAACTAGGAAGGTATTCTTTCGACACAATTTTCAGCACTGGTCTTCTTCTCTGTATCACTGGATCATGTTCGTCTTCAAGTCATATTCATCTTCAAGTCATCTGGATCTGGATCATCTCTCGATATGGATCATCATAGGACATCATCACAGGATCTAGATCATCACTCAATCTGGATCATCATCACTGGACTGGATCTGGATCATCACTCAATCTAGATCATTACTGTTGGATCTGGATCATCACTCGATCTGGATCTCTCGGAGTCATCATAACTAGATCTAGATCATAGCTCGATCTGGATCTCCACTGGTCATCATCATGTGTGTACTATCTCGTCATAGGAAGTTCTACAGAGCCAGCCCTTTTTCATGCTGGTTGTAGGCCTACTCTCTTGTAGGTCTTCGCCTAGCACTTACATCTGACCTACTCGTCAGAAAGGCATGCCCAACACTCACATCTGATCATGTAGTAAACTACAATCACATCAGAAAGGCCCAGCACTCACATTCACCAGCATGATAGGACATCACATCACTAACATCTATGAAATGGCTCTGCACTTATATCTGAACTACTCGTCAGAATGGCACATTCACCCAGGCCGGAACACATCCTACCACAATGATGAATGAATTTCACCCAGGCCAGAGCCCCTCCTACCACAATGATGAAAGATTTTCACATTCACCCAGGCCGGAACACATCCTACCACAATGATGAACGACTCTCACCCAGGCTGGAGCCCCTCCTACCACAATGATGAGAGATTTGTGCACTCACATCTGACCTGGTAGGAACTGAATCCTACACCCTCATCAGAATGGCCCCCAGTCCCTGACTAAGCTACATGGTAACTGACCATGCGCCTCCACTCTCCCGGAGAGTGGAAATTTCCCTTACATCTGTCCTACTCGATAGAATGGCCAGCACTCACATCTGACATGGAAGGAACTAAATCCTTTAGCCATGAACATAATGGCTCTGCCCTTACATCTGACCTGCTCGTCAGAATGGCACAATCCCATCCAATGATGGAAGACTCTCACCCACAATGAGGAGAGATTTCTGCACTTATATCTGACATGGAAGGAACTAAATCCTTTAGCCATGAATAGAATGGCACCGCCCTTACATCTGACCTGCTCGTCAGAATGGCACAATCCCATCCAATGATGGAAGACTCTCACCCACAATTAGGAGATATTTCTGCACTTATATCTGACATGGAAGGAACTAAATCCTTTAGCCATGAATAGAATGGCACTGCCCTTACATCTGACCTGCTCGTCAGAATGGCACAATCCCATCCAATGATGGAAGACTCTCACCCACAATGAGGAGAGATTTATGCACTTATATCTAACATGGAAGGAACTAAATCCTTTAGCCATGAATAGAATGGCACTGCCCTTACATCTGACCTGCTCATCAGAATGGCACAATCCCATCCAATGATGGAAGACTCTCACCCACAATGAGGAGAGATTTCTGCACTTACATCTGACATGGAAGGAACTGAATCCTCTCCCCATGACAGAATGGCTCAGCCCTTACATCTGACCTCCTCGTCAGA
Organism: Pseudotsuga menziesii; assembly: GCA_001517045.1. Classification (NCBI taxonomy): domain Eukaryota; kingdom Viridiplantae; phylum Streptophyta; class Pinopsida; order Pinales; family Pinaceae; genus Pseudotsuga; species Pseudotsuga menziesii. The sequence goes on from LPNX011187610.1 coordinate 60,965, forward strand.
ATGGCTTTGGGACACATCACTGTCTCTGGGAGGAAGCCTCGATCTGGAGAACACCAAGTATCTCTCTGAAGTACTCGAACTTCAGCCTAGCCAATGGCTTCATCAATACATCAGCTATCTGTTCCTCCGTCGCAACATATAGGAGCTTCACTGCTCCTCTCTGCACCATATCCCTGATATAGTGATATTTGATCTCGATATGCTTCGACCTGTCATGGAACATTGGATTCTTTGACAACTTCATGCAACTCTGGTTGTCACAATGTATACAAGTAGCATCCAACTGGAGATCAAATATATCAGACAGTAGCTTTTGCAACCATACTACCTCACAACTAGCTGAACAAGCTGCGACATACTCTGCTTCAGCTATACTCAGTGCCACACAGGATTGCTTCCTGCTAAACCAAGAGATCACACCCGATCCCATACTGAAGCAACATCCTGAAGTACTCTTCCTGTCGATGGCACTGCCTGCCCAATCAGAATCAACATAACCCTCCAGGTTAATCTTCTGATTCGCATCATACTTGAGCCCATAATCAATTGTACCCTTGCATGCTTTGCAACCATCAGGTGAACATGTCTCAATGTTTTCACAGCAAAGCAAATATTTGGTCTTAGGTACATCAAGGACCTAATCATCTGACAATACATCGTAGCATCAACCGACTCTGATGAAGCATCACTCAATAGCTTCATGTTCGATGCCATAGGTGTGGTCATGCAGTCCATCATCCTGAACCTCTTCAGGATCTTTACTGCATACTTCCCTCATCCAAGGAAGATTCCATCTGTACTCTGCCACACCTCCATACCTAGAACAATAGTGCATCGACACATAACAGGAGTATCACTGGTCTTCCACCTTCAACCTTGGATCAAAGGTTGGAATCCGCTTTACTATCAGTAAAGCCTAGAATCATCAGTAATCTTCCCATCATGTCGTACCATGTCAAACCTCAATATATTCTGTAGTCACTCCCTCTGAAGTGGATCATCATAGTCCCTCTGTCTTCTGTGCTCTATGCACTGAAAACATTCTGTACCAGAGTGACAAGTAGCTTCCTATGCTACTAATATTCTATGTGACCATCTAGTGTATAGACTTACATCTTCAACCTTGTAGCAAAGTTTAAGATCTTCATCAGGCTCATCATGTATGTGTTTAAACTCTTACTGGCTGCAAATGTCTCTTCGTAGTCTAGGACTTCTTGTCATGAGAAGCCTCGTGCTACGAATCTTGCTTTGTATCCCACGATGCTTCCATCTACTGCATGATGGAACTATGAACTTCTCTTCAGGTCTTGATAATACGCCCTGACATCATTCTTCTTGAACTGGAAGGTTCTGCATCAATGATGT
>LPNX011187610.1:71724-156432 GCA_001517045.1 Pseudotsuga menziesii
TATATTCCAACACCCCTTTTAAGTCTTAATTTATGATGGTACATAAAAAATATAGGTGTATATAGGGCCCAACAACAAGGATATGGTCACCCTTTAACAATTACTATGTCCAAAAAACTGAGGAAAGAGGCAAACCCACATGGGGAAAATACTCCATCAAGAAAGGAAAATGCACAAAATTTAAAATAATATGTCTTCAACATATCTTTATCTTCACTTGAATGAGTTGAATGAGCTGCTTCTAGACAAAATACTTGATGAAGAAATCATGAACTCCATGATCATGCGCTAGAGTATAGAACCTGCAAGAAGGAAGAGGAGAGAATCCTTGTATCTCATCAAATGATGAAGTAGGAGAATTATCTGAATGCTTCTTGCTGCTTCCTAACTCTGATATACAAACACAATCTGAAATGGAAAATATATATGTGCATACTCCTTCCCAAAGAGTACAAAAATTAAGACAATTTATCACACACTCAATTCCTTGAATAGCTGTAAATTTGTGATGTGAATCACATGTCAATATTCTAATCTGATGTAGAAACTTCCCATATATGATATGAGGCTGATAAAACTATGATATATCAGAAACATTATCATATGCAACAACACAGACAAAGGCTTCAGTGACTCCATGAGGATATAGGGCTAGACTAGGAAAACTATGAGCAATTGGGGAAAACTGATAGGTGTAAAAATATGAATGATGGATAGACATGAGATATGAACAATAAGTGTTTAGAACAGATACAAATATATTTAATATCAGTACAAATATGACTAAGGTCATGGATAACCAACCACTTAAATATAGCAAAGACTTCAAACCATGTAAGATAAGTAACACTGCATAAGAGACCAATGGGGAATCAACTAGTGAGATTGGGATTTGTATAGTATTAGAATTATTTAGAGGTATGGTAGATGGTATGTATTGTGGTATGATTTGTGTCATGACATACATATTATCCTGCAAAAAATATTCTAAATCAGATATATAATCTTGTGAGGAAGAGCTGGTCAAAGACAAGTCAGTATCTACTGAAAAGTCACAATTTTTGGGAGACGAATCTAGTAGAATGAGAGGAGGATTATCAAAGAAAGAAAATGATATTTGTGATTCTGATATATAATATACTAAATATATATCAGAGACATGATAAAATTATTTAACTCTGGAACTCAAAGCATAAGTTATATCACCTTGGAATTGAATAATATGACAGTGTTCTGAGGAATCAACTGGCTTCTCTAGTTCATCTGGAACTTCGATCTTGTGCTTCTCAAGAAGTTGAGAAATGATGTCCATATACTTATTGAAACAATTATTCTATGAATTAAAACCCTTTCTGCAATAATAACACTTGGATGTGTTCCCTTTCTTCTTACCCTTCTTTACTGAATCTTCATCAGTAGGCTTCGAACTTTCATCTTCAACTTCTGACTTTGGCTTCTTCACAATTTGCTTTTCTTTTGATTTGAAATTATTGCTTCCTTGAACCATGAGAGCATGATCCTTTCCCTTGGAAGAAATAAGGACAACCATATGGATCAATTTATCTTAGTGAATCAAGAAAAGTATTTAAAGAAGGCATTTTCCACTTAGGAACAACAAGCCTAGTAGCATGAAAAATAGACACAAAAACTGAGTAATCAGGACCCAATTCAGAAAGAATGGAAAGGATTAATTGTTTATATTCTTTCTCAATCCCACATTTCTTGAGCATTAGAACAAGCGACTTGAACTTGGTGAAGAAACCCTCAAGAGAATCAAAATTTCTTGGACTTAGTGAGAATAACTCAATCTCCAATTGATGTGCTCTTAGCTCATGTTGAACTCAAAAGAGAGACTCCAATTGAGTCCACACTTGGTTTGGAGTGGTAAAACCATCTAGATGAAAGAGTAGATAAGGAGAAATATAGATACAAATCAATCCATAGGCTTCATCCAACCTATTATGCCACTTAGCTTTCTCAATCACAACATTGGGCTCATTCTCCAAAGCTAGAGTAACTATGTATAGTCCTTTACTGTGCAATAGAATGACAATTTTGGATTTCCGTTCGTGATAGTTGAAGGGAGTAAGAATTATAGCTGAGGAAGAACCCATATTTCTGAGTTGATGCACTCAATAAGAAACTCTCTACAACCTGCAAAACAAAACTAGGAGAAAATATTGTAAGCTAGACAAGCTCTTCTTCAGAGAGGGATATGAAACTGGATGCGCTTTGCTGGAGAGAACAAATAGTTCCTCAATTCTATAGAAATTGATAAAACTTGCACTCTGATACCATTTAGAAATAATAGATCCAATTCTATGAGAAAATATGCTAAGAAGAAGCACATGAAATAGATATTGCTACTAAGAATTCTCACAAGCATACACAGGAAAAATAGAGAGAAGAAAAGAGACTGAATCATATGAATGAAGAGATGAATATTGGGGTGCATACTTCCATTGATTAATGATGAATAATAGTGTACATAAATAGTACAACCCTCATAGGAAAATCTATTTGTATGGAGACAACTCATAAATCTAAAAAGGGCGGACTTACCAAAATATGATAAACCCCCATAGGTGGCTAAAGCACTTCCCAAATCAGTCAAGGACCTCACGAATTAGAAAAAGCACGAGTGAGTTGTAAAGAGTGATGGAAAAACAGGCTAATACTAGAAAATGGAAAGAAATTCATGAGGATGGGTTGGAAACAAAAGAAAACAGTTTCCTAGTTAACTAGCTTTACCTTATCCACAAAAAAGCAGGATGAAACATAATAAAGAAGAATCTGTAGTAAAACAAAGTTACCAATTATGGATGTCCATAAAGTGGTCAAGATAAACCTAGAATCAGAAATAAATCATTCCTCGGGTATAGATGGCATGTGTTGATGTTAAGGTGCAAGTGGATGCCAACTAATTAAGCTAGTGGGTAGATAATTAATCAAATAATGATTAATTTTTTATCCTAAGTATTGAGTGGGTTTAATATATTACAACAGGGATAAATCATGATAAATGATCATCATCCCTTCATTTATGGGAATGAAAAATGATGTTTTGGACCATTTTTAGTGGAAATAAAATTATGAAGGTAAAAAATGAGGGAAATATGGTGGGAATATGATGTATGTATATGGTTTAGACCATGGAAAGGTAGGTGAACACTTTTTAGTGTTAACATGTAGGATGTCCTTCCGTACTTCACAATTTTAACATATTAGAGTTTGACATACCTCCATATTTTGAGGCCTTAAAATTGTCAAACACTTCTAACTACTTGATATATATGAGCAAAGAGATGCCCTACTAAACTTTGGGTCTGCTTTGAGTTAGGGATTTTCAAATCTTTGGATCTATACCAACCAACCTTATGTGGAATTTTGTGTTAGTTTTACTTTTTTTTAAGGATTTTTGAGCTTCAAATCATTATAGACATTCTTCACTTTTAAAATTAACTTCTCATGTTCATCCAAGTTCATCCATGTGGGTCTCTACTAAGCATCCTCAGACTTGTCCATTCTGCTATGGGTGGAATGCTTTCTTGCTCTATTTTTCGGACATCTACAGACTTTTGATGCATTGTTTTAGGATTCTTCAATGTTGCAGCAAGTTTTTCCATACCCCGGTTTAGGATAACATTCATAGGAAAACCAAATCATAGTTCTACATAATTCTCAACCAACTTTGACATTGAGAGACTAACCCTACTCTAATCAGTCTTTTTCAATCAGATAAAAAATGATCCTTTCATTGTAGTCATACAAGATTGAACATGGTTTAGTTGACTGTAATATCACTCCTGAAATCTACTAACTAACTTATCTTGTCTCATAGATATTCAACTTTTTATTGCATCTAGTTCGTGCTTAAGACTTAGTTCAAATTTGATCTTTGACATCGATTCCAACAAATGTCCGACAAATATAACATCAACTTGGGACATTAAACTAATTATTATACACAAGGTAATGGCTTAGTTGAGTCATCAAATAAAAACCTAATGAAGATAATTAATAATATTTTGTATGTTAAGAAGAGATCCTAGGGTTCATTACTCAAATATGCTTTATGGGCGGACATAATAAGTACTAAGAGGTCCACGAGAACCTATCCATTTCAATTGGTTTATGGTGTTGATGTGATTTTTTTGGTTCAACTAGGGGTTCCATTAATGAAGTTATTGTAATAAATTTAGGAAGAACCTAATGATATGAAAAGAAGAGTTAATCAACTGATTTATGTTTAGCAGGCTAAAGAACAAATTTCTGACAAACTACATATGTATCAAGACAAGATGAAATCATTACTTGATAAGATGGCTAGAAGGCCAAATATGGAATATTCATTCTTGGATATTTGGTTTTGAAATGGGACAAGACAAGATTAAATCATTACTTGATAAGAAGGACATAAGACCAAATATGGAACATTCATTCCTGGATATTAGGTTTTTAAATGGGACAAGAAAAGGGAGGAACCTGGAAAGCATGGTAAATTTGACAAATTACATGTGGGACCTTTCATTATCGATGTGGTAGAAGGATATAATTTATATTCTCTTAACGATCTATGTGGGGAAAATTTGGTATCACCTATAAATGGGTGTTTTTAGAAACAATTACTAGTATATTAGACCACTTTTGAGGTTATATTTTGTATATATTAGTGTTTTCTTAGTTTAACTTCATTTGGTTTGTTTGGTTTCCCTTTGTTTGATGAAAACTTAATTCAGTCTTGATAGTCGTATAGTTTGATTAATCTTTTGCATTCGTAATTTTGAAATGCCAATATAAAAATGTCACTATATAAAATTCAAATTTCATTTCTATTAGCATCCATTCTTCTTTCGGGACCCTTCAATATTTAAAAACACTAGATATTCTAATGTTGTAATGTTTTTTTAAGTGCTTTGAGTAATATGAATTTGTTAGGAAACATTCTTAATTCTTAGAACCACTAACTTAAATGTTTAAATATTTTTTTTCTTAATTAACTCATGCATGTGTCCCATGTTCGAGATATAATTTATGTTAGGGTTAACCTTGACTTGAGAATGAATAAAATGTGGTTTAGGTCTAGCACAAAGTTTTTGGCCACATGGTTTTGTGTAGCTCATGGTATTTTTCCATGGTATTGGTGACCAATGGTATTTGGTGGACCATGGTATTGTCCCATGTATTGCATGTAAGGAAGCCTTTATAAGGATTGAGGAGGCTTCATTGTAAAGTGGCCTGGAGGTGAGTGGTGGCTAGCTCACTTGGCTAATAGATCAAGGGAGATAATAGATCAATTATGGTGGTTTTTCCCAGTTTTGGGTTTTTCACGTAAACAATGTGTCTATATTTAATGGTTTTTTGTGCTTGTGATTTTCTCTCATATTATTATTATGTGATGCTTGTTTAAATTATAATAACATGTATCATATCCATGGTTTGTCATATAGTTGTGCTCGTTGTGTTGTACCTGGTTTTTGCAATTAATTGTGGGGTGAATGTTTGGTGGAAACCGACACCCCAACAATTTTTTTGTCTCATGTTAAAATGTGATTTCCTGGGTGCATAGAAGCATGAAAAATTGTATCCCTCTTATGCACAGAGAAGGTATGTGTTGCATCAAGTGTGGAATGAACCATTGGGTAGTTACTAGGGTAGCAAGTGTACTCATAGCCTATCTTGATGTGGATCGAAGAGGTTGAGTCTTCGATTGCAGGAGGAATGTGAGATGGTTTAATATCAGTTTTGGGATCAAGATTGATGAACCATGTATGTGAAGAGAATTCCTATAGAACTAGCGGTTACAGTGGTCGAGGACCCATGTAATTCAGTAGATGGATTTTTTTATATGGGCGTCAATGACAAGGTTGTATGCTGGTACAAAAGGAGCATTGAAAAAACGAGCAATAAAGTGAGCATGGATAAACGAGAGGATGAAGCAAAAAATGGTGATGGTGTAGTCACCATGAAGACACATGAAAAAATTAATGAAGTGGTTTGCATGTAAATGGGGATATGGTTGTAAGACCTCGTAAGGCATGCATACCTCTGGTAACTAACTGGTAAAGATGAGAGATAGACCTAGGTGATAGGGGTGTATGAAAAATTACTTGGTAAAACTTTGAGGTAGGTTGGTGATTACTCCAAGTCAATTTTAAAGGGGGGATTTTTAGGGTTATCCTTGACTCGAGAATGAATCAAAGGTGGTTTATTTCTAGCACATAGTTTTTGGGCACTGTGGTTTTATGTATCTCATGGTATTGGTGGCCAATGGTATTGTCTCATGGTATTGCATCTAAGGAAGTATTTATAAGAATTGAGGATAGACCATTGTAAAGTGTCTTGAAGGTGAGTGGTGGCTAGATCACTTGGCTCGGCCTGGCCGGTTTTTCCTATCATTCCGGCTAGGTTGAGCCAAGTGATCCAACCACCACTTTTCATTCCAGTGTATGCTTGGATAGAAACAATTAAAGTTAATCGTGGTTTCCTTGTTCATTTTATATACTCTCTTTTTCTTATAGTATCCTGTCAGTTTTCATGGTTCTTTGCTTATGATTAGCAAGGCTTCTTTTATTTTCATTTAATTCAAGCATTTTATTTCCAACATATTTTAATTAGTATGTTTTTTCTCACATCAAAATTTTATTGATTCAGATTATGCTTGGGCATGTTTTATGAAATATTGAAACTGAAAAGTATTCCTTCATATTATTTATGAAATCCCATATACAATGACTAGACAACCTTGATCCTCTATCTCTTTAGTGTGAGGATAGGATTGAGCCCCACTAGCCTAAGGGATAAATCCAAAACATTTTGACTTAGCAAGACATCTTTGATAAACATAATTTAGATCCTTGTAAGTTGCATATATTTTGCACATTACCTCTAAAGTTTGTATGCTCCTTGTGTTGATAATTTAAAGTTAAAAGTCAAGGATTCCGACTATTATTGTTGATAATGTTTGGACCACCAATAACCATTTAGTTATTGAGCTAGTTTATGGGCTTAAAATCTATGACAATGGTATGTTTCATCTAGTTATTTTACAATTTTATTCCTTAGCTAAAATGTCATAAGGGTAATCTTAAAATTATGCATGCATAGTGGCCTTGCCTTGAAAAATAGATATCATCCCATGGCTCAAGAAATGTGTTATTTTGCACCATTCATAAAACTTGAAATAAATTATCATTATTAATGAACTAGGAAATGAAAATTGGGTTTTATTACAATGTGGAAATGCATATATCTCCACCAAGGCTATGGATGCTCACTTACAACAAAGTGAGGTTTGTGATACTTGGGTGACTCCACCAGTGATATGGATACTTGTGGGAAGTGGATAATCTCCATGAAGATTAGAAAGCTAGCATATGTAAATCCATATTTCAAACCCTTAACTATATATGTTGTAAAGGAATTAATTGTGGTCGACTTGAGACATACTACTAATCAATATAAATCTTATCTTTTGGTTTCTCATCTTCATAAGGTGAACATGTATTCCAAAGTTAAAATTGTGCTTGCTTTAATTATTTTTAAGTTGAGTATTCTTAAAAATTCATGTGATGAGGTGCAAGAAAAGTATAACATTTGTAGGAAAAAAGACTAGTTAATCAAGATTATATCTTTAGAATTACTATTCTAAAAAGAAAGGAACCCAAAAGAGGAAAATCCATATATTCCACGAAATTAACGAGATTTGAATGTAATTGATAAATCCATATTACATATTAATCAACCTATCATTTATCAAGTGAAAAAGTGAAACAAATTCACATAGTTCTTTATGCATGCATGGAAAATAAATAACGTGAAGTAAATAGATTCAACACTTTCAAGACATAATTGAGAATGGAATAGAACTAGTGACCTCAAGGAAGGAAGATAGTACCATAAACCACTACACCAAACCAACCCTCTAAAAAGGGAAGGAGAGGAGAATCGTGTATAACAATAACAAGCATCCCACCAGAAATGGTGTATAGGTCATGCCAACTCTTTCCTTATTATCCAGGTGGGGGAATGGAACTAGTGACCTCAATGAAGGAAGCTAGTACCATAAACCACTACACCAAGTGATACATTTTCTATGTGGGATAAATGAAACCTTCATATTTATAACGTATTGACATCATAGGAAAAAGTGAGAGGAAAAGAAAGGTAGTCACATAGTCCATTCCATTTCCAAGATGCTTCCGTGAACTTATTTCTACATTATAAGTATCTGAAATGGTACAACCATGCAAAGGAAAGCCATATGTACAAAAAGGTCATTGAAAAAAGGATACTTAAAAAAAGTGAGAATATGATCGGTCTACCCACTTAAATCAATCATGTTTACAGTTGAACATCCTTGTGCTTGTATAGTTCAGTTGGATGTTGGTCCTTACACACCTAGAATTTAATTTCTGCAATTTCTCAAAGGAGAAAATCAATCTTTTCCTTGGTTGATTGATAATATTTAGTCGCAAAAATGGTCCTCAATGTGTGTGTCCCCTTGGGAGCAATTAGCATGGAATAATGATGACTCTCTTGTTTATATGTCCATGTTTCTTATTTTTTGGTACATATAACTTAGAATAAATTAGCTCACATATGATATATGTTAGGAAATAAAATGCTAAAATACATAATAATAAGAAATCACACACAATGAAGAAGAATATTTTTAGCATGGAAACTAAAAAATGGGAACATCACCAACAATATATCTATTACCATCGACAACTTTGTCAAGGGCATGACCAATCTGACCATCATTTCCCACTCATAGGAAAACACCTGCCAATTTAGGCACTTTACAATGAAGTTGCTCAAGCCCTTAAGTAGGCTTCATCACATGCAATACCATGAGTAAATACTGTGGTACACCTAAAACCATAGGCCCATAAACTACCAACAATAAATCCATATTTTACTCTTTTACTGAGTCAAGTTTAACATAACATTCCCCCCTTTAAACTTTACTTGGGGTAGTCACCAACCTCCCTCAAAATTTTAAGAGGGTATATGGGAATACAACATTCCCCCCCTCCCGACCTATTTATTCTACCTAAATATGAATCTAGATTTTTTATAGGTGACCCAATAAGCCAAGGTAGGCATGCCTAAACAAGTCTCATAGTCTTACTTCCATTTACATTGTGATAAAATTTCAGCTCCATAAAAGCTTACAATATAGTGATTCAATCACTTATTGATCCTTCTTTCTTGTGCTTCCTCTAATAATTCACATAGATATATTCCATTCATTTTTTCATGTTCCATTATAAACATCCTTTCCTAGCTTGAGAGTTCATCACAAATAATCTCTCCATGGATCCAAGCATTAGATCAATCTTTCCACAGATATTCCTAGCTTCGATACTAGTTATTACGAAATAAAATGCAAAAATACATAAAATAAGCAAGCACACACATTGAAGAAGAATATTTTTTTCCATTGAAACCAAAACCGGGATAAGCACCAACAATAGATCTATTACCCTTGAACATTCCAACAAAGGAATGGCTCATCTACCCATCATTGGCCATTCATAGGCCAATACCGACCAATTTAGGAAATTTACAATGGAGTTCCTCGGGCCCTTAAGTAAACTTCATTACATGTAATACCATTGGAAAATACCATGGGGCACCTAAAACCATGGGCTTGTAAACCACCAACAATAAACACATATTTAACTCTTTTATTAAGTCAAGTTTAACCTAACACTATAGGATTATTTGGGGAATTATACATACATGCTAAATTTGATAGATTTAAGAATGGATCATGAGAACCTAAATCCCTCCAGTTGACAATGTTGGAAAATAAGGAAGAACCACTTTCACAACTTAACATGATGAACACACAAAAATATGCCTAGCTTCTTTGAAGGTTACCTTGTACATGGAGACACTATATAGGATTATTGTTCTGAAGGTGTCATGATGGTATAATTTATTGTTAGATTTTGTTTGATGTTATGGGGCCATATCTAGGATATTATGTTCTTTCAATTTTCAAATCATATCAAGCGAAAGTTTAATCAATCATACTAGTGCTAGCAATAATGATGACCAGTTTCATGAGCAATGTATGGTTGATGAGGTGGCTTACTATACTCATTAAAAGACTCCATAACCAAAATTAATAAAATCCACAAGCTCTATTGATATTGATGTATCGCAGGGACATGTCATCTCCTAATGGATCCAAATGTTGTAATGTGGTTCATTTTGATGACGAATATTCGAGGTGTAAAAAAATTATAGTTAGATTGTCAAAATTCAAAGGTTTTAATGGATTTCAAATTTCGAACCTAGACAAATGTCCTCATTCCATGTCATTGAGTCATAAAATCTATATGAGTTAGATTCAACCACCAAGAATTTCACTACAATCCTTGATTCCATGAGTCGAACTGATAAATATGGTAAAGACTTTGAACTTGTTCTTACCAAGCATTATGTTTATGACTTGCACCAGGTTTCCTATGAGAATTTTTTAGAATTGCCATGAACCTTTCCTAGTGTGGGAAATTTTCTTGGCTTGGGCCATATTTCCTTTAACATATAATTTTACCAAATTCATGGTTATATGCACAAAATTATATGACCCTATTAACAAGAGCATAAGATCAAAAAATGGAACTTGTGTAGTTTTATCAATTAGTCCTAAAACTATTTCTAAGATGCTCTTGTTACCCAATAATCCAAACCCACTTGATGAAGAGATATTAGCCATTGTTGGAATATAATCCGTCGGGATTATATTTTGTAAATAAATAAAGGAAAATGAATAGTTGTGTAGGAAGCTGAAAAGGCTGGTCGGAAGGTGAAACTCAACCAGCATATGTAATGTATAAATAAATGATTTTGCAATGGAATATATGAATTCGGGAGTTATTATCCAACAGTGGTATCAGAGCTTGGTTGTTTGCCATAACTCCTGTTGTTCTGGCATTCTGCCATTCTACGTCGTGCATAGTCTGCGCCCTCCTGGCTGCCAGACTGCTCACTCATTTTCTCTGCCACCTGCTCGTTCCTTCTGCCAGTTTGCTCGCCATCATTATCTACGTTATTCTCTTCTGGCCTGGCCAGATTCAGACCCGTGTCCTCAATGTTGAGGACCGTTTTGCCCCTGTGCGCTTTCCTCTCATAATTTATTTTTATTAGAACTGCAACTCCACAGTTTTTCTGAGCAGCGTCCTCTATCTTCTCTAGCTACCATGAACCCTAGCCCTTTGTTGCAACCTCCTTTTGGAGCTGTCGGCTACATGGAATTAGAGACTCTCCACCATTGAAATCTATGACCTCCATTATGTGTGAAGACTCAATCTCTTGAAAATTTGCATTCTCCATTGTGAAAACATTCTATTTCTCTGCTTGAGGTTGTAACTCCACCATATATGAGCTGCAAAGTCTGGTGCGTGCCGTGCTCTTGAGGATCGACCTCCATTTGTTCTTAAAGCTGCATATAGCTTTGACTCTCTTCCCCATGATGGCATAGACAATCCTTGTGCCTTGCATCTCGAGCATGCGAAGGGTGAAACCCTAATTTTTGTGGGCCGCCTCTTCATTCTTGACGATCTGTCTACTTTTTGGGGTTGCATTGAAATTGTATCAACAGGAACCCTAGCTCCTCGTGATGTTATGTGTAAAATTGTGAAAGAGTATTTATATCGTTGAAGACTGCTGTTTGTTATGCGGTGAGAACCGTGGAGTGTTGTAATGAGCTGTGATATCAACTAATTGGTGGTGACTCTATCCAATCTTGGATTGGTTGCAATTTATATTTGAGGGCTGCTGTGACCAAGTAGAAGAACCGAGACCTCAAGTTTGAGAGCAGCGACCACTCTTTGTGGATCTGCGCCTGTGACCACCTCTCCAAATCGAACATGACTTGTGCGTGAGGACTGAAGGAATCAGTGGGGAAGTGAAGGATTCGTTCTTGAAGTTTCTTGAAGTTTACGGAATTTTCGCTACCATTGTGAACTTTAGCGCGTGGCAAGAGCATTGGTGGATTGAGTCCGTGATTGAATTCTACAAGAAGTGCGTTGAAGCTTGTGGATCATAAAGTTTCAAGACTACTTTATTTTGAAGAATGTGATTGCTCTTATTCCAAAGATCATTAGAGCTGCATACTGCTAGAACATTGAACAAAACTGGAGCGTGAACCAGAGAGCTAAGAATATTGCTACGACCTCCAAGGTGACTGCAATATTTTTCTCTGTGAAGAATCCAAGTGAATCTAGGTGCTTTCGATTATTGTGAAGATTCCAATTTTGAAGACTATAAGTGAAGCTAGGTGCTCTTGATGTGTACCTTCTTTTAAGTTTGAAGTGCTGCATAATTGTGTATGGTCATTGTGAAGTTTGTGCACTTACTATATAAACTGTACTATTGCAAAATTGTTTTAGTTTGATGTAAATACTATGGCAGCGACATATACCTGCATAGTGAAGAGAACTTATTAAGACATTGTTTCTAGCTAGTGCAGCTGTAATTTTACAAGGACCGTATTGTAAAAAGTAGCAGAGACTTAGACCTGCACCTTTATTCTTTTTCTCCTATTGTTTTAGTTGCTAGATTCATCACAGAAGATGCAATCTATAGCATCTATAGTTGGTGCCACTCTCTTTGGCAAAGACACTTATCCAGAATGGTGGGGTGAGAGAGACAGAGGAAGAAGAAACTTCAGAGGTAGAGGAGGCAGAAACAACTCCAGCAAAAGATCAGATTTGAAGTGCAAGCGTTGTGGAAAGATTGGACACACAACAGATCAGTGTTGGGATTCGTGGGACTCCATCAAAGACAGCCATAACCAGAAGAAAGATGACAATAAGAACCAAGATGCTAGTAAATCTTCAGATTCTGCTGTTGCACATTGTAATCTTGGTATTAATGAAATGACTTCACTTTCATCTTACATAGATTGTTGGCTACTTGATACTAGTGCAACATCACACATGACTTTTAGAAAAGACTGTTTTGAAGAACTTAATGAAACAATAAATGGCATAGTTTACTTTGCAGATAAGTCAAGTCTTAAACCAAAGGGAATGGGCACCATTCGGCTGAAGATGCCTGGATTCCTTGATTTCTTGTTGAAGAATGTTCTTTATCTTCCAGAGTTGCAGAGAAGCCTGCTGTCCTTGGTGCAGATTCGACAGCAAGGCCATTCCATCCACATGTTTGATGGAATCTTAGAAATAAGAAAGTCCTCTGAAAACCAAGTCATCATGACTGGATACGAAGATGGGAAGCTGTTGTAGCTAAAGGGTTCATCTGCAAGGGTTCAGAACTATGCCTACCTCTCTCAGCATGGAGAAGGTAATTTGTCATCAAGTTTATTGTGGCATGCAAGATTTGGTCATTTGAATTATAAAAGTCTTCGTTTGTTGAGAAAGAATGGTGTATTTGGTTTTCCCACCATTCCCAAAGAGAAGAGCAAATGTGATGCATGTATATTAGGGAAACATAGTAAGCTGCCATTCCATGAATCTAATTTCAGAGCAAGTAGGAAATTAGAATTAGTGCATTCTGATTTATGTGGCCCAATGCCAACTCCTTCTGCCAATGGGAATAATTATTTTATGACCTTTGTTGATGACTACTCAAGAATGTGCTGGATTTACTCATTAAAGACAAAATCAGAATCATTTCAAACATTTAAGGACTTTCATGCATTGATAGAAAAACAAGCACAATCTAAAATTGGTACACTTCGTACTGACAATGGAAAAGAATACACTTCAAATGCTTTTGAAGATTATCTTCGCCAACATGGAATTGCACATCAGACTACAGTTCCCTGCAATCCTCAACAAAATGGTGTAGCAGAAAGAATGAACAAAACCATAATGAATATGGTACGATTAATGATGTTTTTTAAGAATGTAAAACTAATGTTTTGGGGTGATGGAGTGAAATGTGCAGCCTATTTGAGAAACATAAGTCCCTCAAATGCTCTTGATAAAAAGAGTCCATATGAAATGTGGTTTGGCCATCTCCCTTTAGTCAGGCATCTCAGAGTTTTTGGTTCCACCTGTTATGCCTTGATTCCAAAGGAGCAAAGAAACAAGCTTGGTGCTCGAAGCAGAAAATGCATTTTCCTGGGGTACGAAGAAAAATCCAAGGCATACCATCTGTATGATGAGGTAAACAAGAAGTTTGTTATTTCCAGAGATGTCATTTTTCTTGAGACTAATAAAAATGACCAGTCCATTGAGAGACAGCTTGATCATTTGGAAAAATATCCTCATCCAAAGAAATATTATGAAAATGAGTATGAAATTCCAAACCTTGAAGGGGGGATTCCTATTATGGATCAACCTTTGGAATTTCCATATGAAGCACCAACTCCCCCGCATGAAGAAGTTCCTGCTACTTCACCTGAACAAGAGATTCAACTGGATGATGTGATTGAGAGACTTGGAAGACTCAACCTTGAAGGAAATGCAGCACCACCAGCTAATCAACCAGGACCATCACGGAATATTCCTAAATGGGCCACAAAGACACTTGAAAGTGTCCATCCTGATGAAGTTGGAAAGACAGGAACGATAAGTTCAAAAAGACATGAAGATGGAGGAGAAGCAGATAATTCAGGTGATGACATGGATGTATCATTTGATTGTGAATTTAATTTATCTGCTAACTTTGAACCGACTTCCTTTGAAGAAGCTTCTATTCGTGTTGAGTGGAAAGAAGCTATGCAGAATGAATATGATGCACTCATGAAGAATGGAACTTGGAAGCTGGTTGACCCTCCAGTTGGAACCAAACCAATTGGCTGCAAGTGGGTGTACAAGAACAAATACAGATCAGATGGCTCACTTGACAAGCACAAAGCGAGGCTTGTAGCAAAAGGCTATGCACAGAAGGAAGGAATTGACTATGAAGAAATGTTTTCTCCTACAAAAAAATGGGCTACCATCCGTACCTTACTCTCTTTAGCTGCTCAGAATGGGTGGAAAGTTCATCAGATGGATGTGAAGACTGCTTTCTTGAATGGAGACTTGAAAGAGAATGCCTTCATGTCTCAGCTAGAAGGATTTGTTGTGAAAGGAAAAGAACAAAAGGTATGCAAGCTTGTCAAATCCTTGTATGGCCTAAAACAAGCACCTCGCACATGGTATGAAAAATTAACCGAGCATCTTTTGAAGTTAAATTTTGAACATTTTGATCTTGATGATGCAACACTGTTTATAAATAAAGTTGGAAGATCTGTTGTGTATCTTGTGGTGTACGTAGATGATATTTTGATGACAGGGAACAATGAGAGCTATATAGCATCCATAAAGAAAGATTTGAAAAATATCTTTGAAATGAAATATATGGGACATCTCCACTATTACTTAGGAATTGAAGTCACTCAACATCCTAAGTACATATTGCTATCTCAGAAAAAATATGTTGGAGAACTACTAGACAAATTTTGCATGACAGAATGCAACCCTATCTCTACTCCAATGGAACAGAAAATGAAGCTCTCATCAAGCGAAGGAAAAGAATTTGAAGATGGGACCAAGTATCGACAACTTGTAGGAAGACTTATCTACCTTACAACAACTAGACCAGATATTTCTTATGTTGTTGGCATACTTTCAAGGTTCATGCATAAACCTTGTGAAGGACACTGGTCAGCTGCAAAAAGAGCTCTAAGATACTTGAAGGGGACTCGAGACATTGGACTCAAGTACTCTAAGGTGGATGACTTCAAACTTATTGGGTACTCAAACTCAGATTTTGATGGCGATAAGGAGACAGGAGTATCAACTTCTGGATACACTATGAGTCTTGGATCAACCGCTGTCTCATGGAGATCACGTAAATAGTCATTTCTGGCAGATTCAACAACAGAAGCAGAATATGTGGTTGCAGCTGAAGCAACGAAAGAAATAGTATGGCTCAGGAAGATACTTGAATATTTGCAAGAAAAACAAGAGAACTCCACTCCATTATTGATAGGCAATACTTCTGCAATCAAGCTGGCTAAGAATCCCAGATTCCATGATCGAACCAAACACATCAACACAAAGTATCATTTGATTTGACATTATGTAGAGGCCAAGACAGTCCATCTTCGACATTGTTCCACAAATGATCAAGTTGCAGACATCTTCACCAAAGCGCTTGGACGAGAAAAAATTGAAAGATTCAGAAACATGCTCGGACTTACTAACACCCCTTCGGATTAAGGGGGGGATTTTTGAAATATATTCCGTCGGGATTATATTTTGTAAATAAATAAAGGAAAATGAATAGTTGTGTAGGAAGCTGAAAAGGCTGGTCAGAAGATGAAACTCAACCAGCATATGTAATGTATAAATAAATGATTTTGCAATGGAATATATGAATTCGGGAGTTATTATCCAACATCCATCAAATTTATTTCATTAACATTATACCAAATGGGTTAATTTATGGCTAAATTATTTCCTAAGGGGGTTAGTGCCCTAGAAGTAGCATCCTCTTCAATCTTGCATATTTTTGAAATTTTTGTAAGAAATCATTTCTATGGCTTGTTTGATTTTTGGGTATTATGATGATGGTATTGTAGATGAGGTCATTCTAACATTTATGAATAAAATTTTGCAAGTTGAAAGGTTCAATTACTCTCAATACCAGAATGATGTCATNGGGGATTATGATGATGGTATTGTAGATGAGGTCATTCTAACATTTATGAATAAAATTTTGCAAGTTGAAAGGTTCAATTACTCTCAATACCAGAATGATGTCATGCATGGTCAATTGGTCAAGTTTTTGCCACTATATGCTTTCTTATTAATCATACTTGGTTTATTTTATTTTGTATATTCAATTCATTCATTTTGACCATTTAGTCTTAACTTAGATAAAGATGAACAACATGGAAACCCTCTAATAGTCATTGACTTGACGCATATAGTTCAGAGGAAAAAACATAAGAATTATTTCAAAACTTATGTTGATGAATTCATGCATGTAGTTTATCCAGTAATTTATGATAATACTCCACCTAAGATGTTAAATGATTGTGAGAAACTTATTTAGTTCAGTCCTAAAACTAGGGTATGAGATTGTTATCTCTATGAGGAATGCACCATTATTAGGATATATGGTTATGAGTTAAAACCGTACTTGCTACCAATATTTAAAACTCCTAGGATTTTTTCCCTAAAATATATAAAACATATGTCGAATGTTGAATATGTCCACTTTACCTCAAAGAATCAAAGAATGTTGTCCCTTTACTTTCACGAGTATTTACCTTTTTTTTACAAGAATAGGTCTACTTTGAGTGTCATAGGGAATACAATGAAATATCTAAATTTCATTGATGGTAAGGCCTGGAAGTATGATCCTCGTCATATCATTTCAAACTTAATAATTGCAATTGGTTATGCTCCTTATGTGCATCATGCAAATTTGGAGGTTGAGAAGCTAGAAAATGAAGATGAACGATCAGAAGTGAAAGATGAATTACATGGATAGGTTTTGCAATCAAAACAAGTAGTAAAGAAAGAGCCCGATGGAAAATCAGGTTCACCTATTGAAGTTATTTCCATCAATGATGACCCATCTTCACTTGCAGTCAACCTAGTCATATATTCTATGGTTACCATGGTCATAGATATGGAAAAATTATTCATTTGTGAAGAGAATGGGTGACACAATGAACACATTTGATAAATAAGATATTGTGAAAATAATGGTGATATTTAACTATCTCAAGAGTCAAGAATGCATTAGGATAGTAGACACGTGTTGAAAATAATTAAGGATTGAAGAAGGATTAGATGAGGAGTTTAGATAAGATTCAAACAATGGATCTGACATTGAAGTAGTCGATGTCATGAGAAAGATTCAAGTAAAGGAACTGGTGAAAAACATGTATTGTCTATAGTTAAAATTGCATCTATCATTGGGTTTGGAGGGAAGACACAAGAAGTTGTGCAATGAGTATTCATCTAGTTTGATAAAAAATCTAGTTTCTAATATTTTTTTGCATCGAAGAGGCGCATTCTACAGCCTAGTAGGTGGATATGTATAACTCCTTCCGTGATCATACTACATATGACATGTTTCCTTTATAAAAAATAGCATGTTAGCTCAATTTAGATTTAAAATATTTTTTAGAACCACATATATAAGGCTACAAATTAAAACCATAAACATTTTGTTCACATTTCCTCAACATTTCCATTGTAAAAAAGGGGTCTGCAGTTAGAGAGATTTGATCCATTTCGGTGCTTGGTAGATGCTTTTTAAGATGGATCTATGCCGGTACATAGTTAAGTCTAACAAAGGTGTAGACAAGTCAATCCAAGAAGAAAATTTTGTCTCAATCAATTCATGAAGTCATAGTTCCTCCCAAAATTTTGACTTCAATATATTATGATTAGGGAATTTTTGACATAACCGTGCTTCAACCAAAGGTGTATAAGCTTGAAAATATATCCAAAGTCATGACTATGAAACTAGAAAGGTTAAAATAAATTTGAATGAGATGCATGTGACATATAAGACCATGTGACACAATAAAACAAGGAACAATGTACGATTGAGAGATTTTATTCAAGAAACAACTAATGTTAAGAAACTTAAAGGTATGGTCATAAAGCTATAAAACCAACCGAAGCATAAAAATACAATGAATAAATTTCTTCTTGTAAATGTTCATGGTATTAAATAAAGAGTTATTTACTTTGGAAAGGATCCTAATGAGAAGAGGGTAATGAAATCCCTCCTTACAAAGAAACATTTATAGATTTCGGTGTCAAAATCAAAACTAAAGATAACCAATACCGAACATATTCAGAAAAAGGAGTTGCTTGAGGCACATAAACAAAAGGAACAACTAAAGGATCAAGTTTTTAAGCTCAAGGAGAAAACCACTAGACTAGGAGTCATGATAAATAAGTTGAAAAAAGAAAAGAAAGGACCAACTACTTTAATTTTTTCATAGAATCCTCCTATTCAGGAAGTTCAATTTGTTGAATATAATTTGTTTCCCGACCAAAGTATTGGTAAAAATTCAATTATGAAGCTAAAAAATGAAGTATTTGGAGTTTCTCAAGAGCTCACTAAAACATAGGCAAGTACCAACCTAAAACAAGTGAGTATTGGAACTAGAGGATATTGTAGAAAATAAGGATGAGAATAATACTATTTTGTATAAGCAGATTGAGGAAAAAGAAAGGGTTTTAGTTGATGTTGAGGCAAAAATGGAATAAGTAAGCAATTCCTTAGAGGAAGCAAACAAGAAAATAGGTAGAAATATATTTTTGGTAGGAAAAAAGGATATCAATGATATTATATTATTGGGATAATGAGTAACCTCAGATTTCATTTTGTCATAATTATGGAGAACAAACCTTTGTCAAGAAGAGTACAAATTGGAATCAGCAATGAAATGAATCAATTGGGTGATATGGTTCAAGTTTCTAAAGAGGTTATCGAAATTTTTAATGGTAGGAAATAGTTTGTGTTGACATCTTTAGATATTACTAATGAACGAATTTTATGATGTCCACAAGTGAGGTACAAATTAAAAGAAATTTAATTATAACGATACAAAATAAATGCAAGATGATTAGCCAATATTATTAGTACTTAAAGGATAAATTAAATCCATTAACAAGTATGGGTTTACCATCTACTGAGACAAGTACAATTAGTTATACAATATTGAAATTTAGAGTGAGGAATTAACAAAACATATAAACAAGGTTGAATAGTTTCTAGATGTTTCTACCCTCTAAAAGAAAGGTTAATCTATAATATAAAAAATTCAAGATTTTAAGCTACTAAGTAATCTCATTGAATTATATCAGGATCTTCCACCTACTTCTTGTGATTCATAAATAGAACTTGATATTGTGATAAGGAAGATGTTGAATTTCAAATATCCTAAAGGAAACAAATGGAACCGAACTGCAATGTTATGAAATAAGAGCATGCCAATATATGAATAGCTCAAGATTGTTCCACATCAACACCACATAAGAGAATAAAATTTTCACACATGCAATGAGTCATCATCATATCATGGAGATGATAGTCATGCTCAGTTTTCTTAGAAATGAACATTGGACATGTTGTAAACTGCTCGTTGATCTTTTTGAAAGCAATTATTAAGATGAAGACAATTATAAAGAGAATATATGAAATGAAAGAATATGGTTTATAAAAGAATCACATTTTTCTACTATTAGAGACTTGATTTCTTGTAGAGAGGCAGGTCAAAGGGAGAGTCATCAAAGAATGAAAAAATGTTATTTTAGTTTGATGATTTTGGGTATTCATCCCATATACAATTATCTTGCAATTATCTTGTATTTTGGAGTTTTTTTCCATCCTACTTATGTTGTAATTATAATGCATTTCATATATATAACTATATTTCAAGAAATATTATAAATCTTGTTATTGGTCATTCTTGTTCATGGTATGGTGATGTGCCTTTGCTTCAATGCATTTAATACCTTATACTATTTGTGTTTGTCTTTGAGCCTTATTGCCATGGTTATTTAACAGTCTTGCATGGTTGATAGAGAAGTTCATGTATAGAATGTTGTCCTTTGTTTCATTTTAAGTTAGATAAATATAGAGTTTGAATAGTAGATCTTTATAATTCTAGGGGTTGTTGGATTCATCTATATGTTTTCCCAATACACCTTTATTCTTGTTTTAATATATGTCTATTGTTTATCATTGTTATATTCATGTTTATTTCTTTGTTATGAAAATCTACCTTGAGCAATTTCATGTCAAATAAATTTTGTGTTTACACTTAAATTATTCAATATTCACTAAATTAAATTGGTTCTAATTGCATGTGAATATGGTTCCCCCAAATTTTATCTACTATGAATGTTTATAATATTAATATCTCTTATATTCATCTCCACACATTTAAAAGCAAACAACATTGATTTTTTTTTAACACGTTGAAAAACTATTTGTAAACATTCAAAGAGTATATTTGAAATCTCATCCAAATAATTTGATATGAGGGATACCCTCTCTAACTACTAGAATATTTCATTATTGTCCAAATCAGTGAGATTATTTAATCTCTGTATGTTGCCTTGAAATTATTCCCTAGCCAAGAACCTCTTGAGGAACCACACTTCCATTATTAGTTACAACTAAGTACCTTAATTACTAATCTAATAGCATATTTTTCTTTAATGGTTGTGTGGATGGTAGTTGGTGGTTCATGGCAGTGTACATGGTAATCCTAAAAATTCCTTCACACACACACACCATTATATTTTTACTCGAAAAATCTACATAACATATGATTACTTTTTAAGTTCAACAATAATCAAATAACTCCAACAAAATCCTTGTAATCTGCATGTTCCGTTTTGAGCTTATATTGTTTCATTGGTGTAGGAACTAGTAAGGAATATTCAGGCAAACAGATAGTAAAATACAGGAAAAAGGTAGATAGGAAGGAAAAAGGATAGCAAAAAACATGTCAAAACTAGGATTCGTGAAGCCACAAGTATTAAATTCAAGACATCTAGTAGGTCAACCAATTGTTGCAGGAACAACTGGCAAAGACCTTTATAGCAAGAGATATTCAAGAAGCAAGAAAAATCATAATTAGATGGGTGTGGGATGGAGAGGAGTCTCTAAAACTAGTTGAGTTCATTGCAAATTGATCCCTAGACAATCAGTTGGTTTCTTTATTCTCATCCTAGAGACAACTATGGTATGGAAAAACATTAGATTGGAAGTTCAAATTTATAACGTGCGATCTTAGGATGAACAACAAGTCAAGGCATTGATGCTATAAATTCCCTCAATGATTGGTGGTGGGTATGCTACAAGACACAAACTACAGGAATAAGCAACTACCACCATCAATAACCTTATATAAATGGAAAAAATCAACAAATCACAAACGGGATGCTTATTGTGCAACACTTCATGATGTAGTACTACTAGAAAAAAAACTCTTTGATATTTGAGTTGGCTTGCACAAAAACCCTATGTGGAGTTGTAAAAAATCCACTCCTTTGTAGATAATGAATGAAAATTAGTGGTAGAGTAGTAACCAACAATTTTAGGCTTTGATATGTTGTACTAAGGTACCTTCTCCATAGCATAATTCTACTACCTAGTTACCTAGACCTTCTATTCATGACTCTAGTGGGAAAAAAATCACTCATATTGACCACCTGAGTCATCCTAAAGCCTAATTCTCATCTCTAAGGGTCCTAAACCACCTTATATACCACTAAAATAAAACCCTAATTTCCATTTTTGAAACCACCTTATATCCCACTAAAATAAAACCCTAATTTCCATTTTTGGATAGCCTAGGCTCATTCCTAGATTTGACCATGCCTTACTTGATTAGGGGAAGTTTACCCTAATTTTAGGATGACTTGAGTCCCAATTAAGCTCATAAATCAAATCGATCCCCTAATTTAGCTCCTAAACTAACATTCTTATCTATATTTATCCATGAGGACCTTTGTTGAGTCTCCTTAGGGTTGTTCATGCTCATTCATTCAGTTGACTAAGCATCCTTCAGTCAAAACTAGTGGTTGTGAAGGAATGTGTTAGTGTAACTCAATTAAGGACAGTAAGAATGGATAACTAAGGGTATTTGGATGTAGTTAAGATTTACTAGAGTCTCTTACACTAGAGGATAAAATCGAGTTTCATATTGACCTAATTCAAATTTATTTCCTTTAAATATTTTTAACCTCCATTCATTCAAGTTAATGAAATACACCATTATTTTCTTACTTGAGTAGTTGTTTGATGATTTGATTTTCACTATATATCTATTTAGTTTATGTTCCTAGATAGATATGTTCAAATCTCATATGAGAAATCCCAATATTTCTTAGTTTCCGACTGATTTGTGGTGGAAGGTGGCAGAGATAGATTGAGACATTCACCACCTTCTGTAGCAGTGAAATAGAGATGGCTCCTTAGTTGGCCCCTTCTTTTAAAGGGAAATCTTCAAATCAGAATATTGAGGGGGAGAAGATTCAATCCAAGTATGTGTTGATAGGTTTGGTCAAAGCTTGTTGGCCCCTTCATTTTTGGTAATTAATGTATAGAATTGTAGAGAGCCTAAAAATGGAAATGGAGAATAAAGGTGTGACCTACAACTTTAGGGGACAATAGAAAGAATTTTTTGGTAGGACAAAGGAGTAATAAGTTAATCCATGTAGAATATTATTTCATATCACAAGGTAGTTGTCCCAACCAAGGAAGTGGACAAAGGAATAATGCATTTCCCCTACTAGTATAGTTAGTAGTTAGTAGTTTTAATCAATCAAGGTGGGAATATTAAGGCAATTGTTAGTGGTTGAGTTGGTCTTTTATTCAAGGGGGGGAAGTTGTGGTAGATTTGTATTGTTGAAGAGTGCATGTTGAGAGGATGGCATTATTTAGTAGTATGCTCTATCTAAGAGATAAAGTTATGTATTTGGGATTGATTCTTCCCACGTTCTATGCAAGGTTGTTGTAGTGCAATGTAATAGTCCTAAGGTTAAAAGTATTGAAAGAAGGCCACTTCTTTTCTCTATAATGTGTAATGTGATGGATGTATTTTGCTGTTTTTGCTGCAACTATCCCCCAAAAAGTTTTTACATTTTTTTAGGACCCCCTTTAAAATCTTAGTTTTGCTTCTCAGGCACTTTGAATTTGAAATCCAGCTTTTATGGTTTGTTTCTATCATGGAAAATTTTCAAGAATTTTGTTTTTTTTATGAAGGAAGAAAATGTGCTTTTGACCCACTATAGTGGATGGTTTTTCCAAGTCAAGAGCCACTACGACAGACACCTTTCTATTTTCATGCCACCACGGTGGACGTTTTCTCAGGTTCGAGCCACAATAGCGGTTGCAGTTTTAATTTAAATATCGGATATCCTTCTGATTTATTTTTTTTGATATGATGGATGAGTCTTTGGTTTGATATCAGAAAGGATTCCGATAATTTTTGACCCCGCAAGAACGGATGGTTTCCAGCTTTCGAACCGCTATGGTGGCTAACCTTTATCTTTGCCTTTCGCTTAATTTATTGACAGCCTGGCCGTAATGGCGGGCGAATTTTTTTTTCTTGAGCTGTTGCAGCAGAGGTTTTCCCTAAAGTGTTATCTGGTCTCTCTGTCTGCAACAACGGATGGGATATTTTATTGAAGATCGAATATCCTTTCGATTTTCTGCACCCACTTCATTGAATGAGGTTTTGTCACTCTGCCGCAACAACGGGGGTGGTTTTCATCGATCGCTCAAATCTCACCATGCCCACTTCGAAGGAATAATTTTTGTTGTTGAGATGCAACAGCGGTATCCTTCCTAGATTGTTGCCCGATATTCTTTGACTACTAGAGCTGTAGCGTAATTTGGGTGCATTGTTGAGTCTTAAGCTGGTGTTTCGGCTGTGTTGGGAGGTATCAAGCCACCACTTCCTGATACGATATGTTTGGCGCCAATGGCGTTTGGCCATGCCTATGAAAATTTAATGGTTTGACCTACCATTTTTAAAGGTTTTTCTCCAGCAATTGTCTATTTATACCCGGGGAACAGTGTTTTTACCATTGCTTTTTACAGTGAAGGGTTAAAAGCTTTGTTGTGATTTTATCCCATTCTAGAGCTCGTGCGATTGGTGGAGATTACCTATGAAACTTACATGGCACGTCCTTACCGATTACCTCCGACTCCGTGTCCACTTCCAGGTAGGTTTTTCATTCATTTGTGTTGGTTTGACGAGTTAAAAAATGATTTTTTGAGGTGTCACTTGTGGTTCTCCTGAGAAAGGTTGGGTAAGTTTTTTTGTGGGTTTAAAAGGGGGGTTTTCCCTTTCATTTTTAAGATTTTTCATTTCCTATTAGCGTTCGAACTTGACCTTTCCTCCATACCTGCACTGAGTTTTTACCATGTTCGACCGTAGAAGTTTTTCCCGCAATCTGTCAGGTTATGACGATTATCTAGGTGCTCGATCTTTTTGCCGGTATTGAGTAGAATGGGTTCTCGCCTTCGGGCCTTTTTAGGGTTTACAGTCTCCTCATCTTAGGAAAACTCCGTAGGTTTTAGCGCTATATATTTTGGTCGTGGGATGTTAAGCTTAGAGAGGTGAACCTAGGGCATCGCCGCCATGAGCATTAGAGCGGGGATTTTTGGGCCATGAATCTTCTAGGGTCTTTGCGTTGAAGTGCAGAAAATCCTCGTAGTAATTAGGTCGCATTTTCTTTTCTAGAGTACAGAGGCTGAGGTTCTCCTATAGCCAGAGGTTTTATTACCAATCTCTACCCACAAACCTGCATCGATTGTCTTGACCTAATGGCTGAGGATATCAAGTTAATAAAAAATACCGATGATTGTTTTGACAGTTTGCCTAACATATCATATCCAGTTTTTTTTATTGCATAAGTTATTTTTCTGATGATGTGAATGCTAAAACTTGTTCTGGTTTTTTGCAATCAACGCTCTCACCTGACAGTATGATGAAGAGAGGTAAAAAGAAAGCTAAGATTGTTGACTATGACTCAGATGTAGAGATTGCAAAAGTTGCAGCCATACCAAGGGTAGAGATCATTTGTGAGGATACAAAGGAAATCACTGGAGCTAAGCCCGAGTTAAAATGGGGCCAACTTTCTCACTGGCTAGTGGAAAAGAAACTTCCAGAAGTGGGGTTGGAAGACTTGGCCCTGTATGATAGCATGCTGAGATCAGGGATAACTAAGGGGACCACTAGACCCAAAATTTTCCCTTGTGCAGAATTCATTGGATGGATTCTACCTAGGATAGATAGAACAAGAATGTTGATGGACGATGTAGAAAACAAAGGGTTTGCATCCTTTGTACCCTCATTTTTATCAGCAGCACACAGCTTTCCCAGAAAGGAAATTAGTGTCACAACAGAGTGGGTGAAGAGCTTGAAACTTGATTATGGTGCCACAACTAAGATGATGATGATTGAGGGAAAAAAATTTAGACACAAGCAATCGGGGGAGTATGAGACAAGTCATCTAAGGACCCCATATAGATTAATAGTGTTGCTATTGAACAATATTTATGGCAGAGCTGATAGGAATTTTTACAAGTTTGGGTGATCGCACTGATCTACCATATAGCTATGAAAGGAACAGTCTTCAACTGGGGTGACATAATAGCCAAAAAAATTTCCACCTCTATCAAAGAATTCCAAGAAGGTTTACACCTCAGCAAGTCTGAATTTTATATGCCTTCCTTCTTAGTGGACTGCATACTTTACTGCCACCGGTTTGAAGGGATGAAGTGTACTTGGAAGGGAGGGAAAGCCCCTATATATATAGATTAGCATATGTTGGGGTCTCACAGATATCATAATCACTATAATATGATCTGTGAGGAATTTCGGATGCCCTTATTTAAGCTGATCTATCTAGAAGAATGTCCATGCATATCTGAGGGAGATTTGGAGTCTATTAAAGAATATGGGGATTATTTTTTCGCAGAAGAAGGCACATATTTGAGGATGTATGGGGGAACGAAAGTGCCCTCATTGATACCAAAGTACGAAACATATTATATAGTTCACAAAGAAGCTGTTAGACAACTTTTCCAAAATGGATTTGGAAGCCACCTGTTCCATCTAAAGAAGGTTGTGTTCCCACCATTACCCTTCTACGTGGGTAGTTATAAGTTCACCAAGGTAAAAAATGCCCCTAAATTGGTTAAGGAGATGGAAAATTTCCATTTTGGTGAAAAGGATTTTCACCACAATGATTCTCAAGGAAAGGTTGCAGCCTATAAGGCAGCACTTAAAGTAAATTTCAAGTATGCTGACTACATGGAAAAATAAGAAGAGATGTATAGGAACATTTATAGCTTGACTTCCTTGAATAAGAAGCTGAAACTGAAGACCATAGCAGCTGGGGATAAAGGAAGTGGAAGCATAAATCTATATTCAAAGAGCCAGGAGGAGGAAGTTGTTAGGAGAGTAAAAGAAGAGGTTGCCCGAAGACTGGTAGAAGGTGATGGAAAGCTCTTAGTTGAAGAAAATCAGTGAGAAAAAGAAGAAGAAGCTTCCAGGATTGAGAAAGAAGAAGAAAAGAAAAAGAAAGAGAAGGCTATCAAAGAAAATATTACTGAGCTAGAAAGGGCCATAACTCAAGAATCTTTGAATCCTGAACAAGAAGTACAAGACCAAGAAGGGTTCACAGAAGAATAATCCAAGGAAATTCAAGATGATGTAGGTGGTGAGGATCATGGATGGAGCCTTGTTTGGAATGAACCTGAGGACCTTCCATCCACTTCCAAAAATATACTTACAGGAGGGCATCTCTCTTTAGTTGAGTTGGAGTTGGTGCCATTCACCCCATCGAAGCATTATGAGGCTGTATGCCTAGAAGATGTACAGTTCGATCCCAAAAAGAAGTCAATCATGTGGAGAACAAAGAAGAATCTGGGGATGGGAGACCAACCCCCGCTCACCACAGTGACAGAAAGAATAGTAGTGAAAAATGTAGAAGATAATTCGAAGAAATTGGCCGCCTTAGGAATTGCAAATACATATGCAAATGCTCACAATATTGATAAGCTTACAGAGACCCTTGAGCGGTTCAAGGGTAAGATGGCCGAGATAAAAGAGGTCTTGAGGAAGGAAGAAAGATTCTGCAGATAATCTAAGAGAAAGTATGAGGATACCCTTTCAGATTATGAAAATATTCAACAAGAGTATCGAATTCTAGAAGAAGAGCAGGATACTTTGAAGTTGTCAAACATGAACCTTAGTAGGGAGAAAGGGGAATTGGAAAAAAAAATTGCAGAGATGAAAGCACAAAAGTCTACGGCTAATCAGCAAGAAGAACAATATGAAGCCCAAGTGGCAGGATTAGACGCTCAGAAGAGTTCTTTGGAGGTGTTGTTGAAGGTAGCAAATGAACAAAGGACAAATATAACACCTCTAACAAAGCATGTTATTTTTCTTAGAAATAATATCTATCAGATGCAGGTTCAGATCGTGGGAGAAGTCTTCAAAGTCAAACAGGTAGAATATAGATTGTAGGAAATATCAGCCACAACTATAGAGTTCAAAGACAAAACTCAAGACGTTGTAGAAGTCATTCAAGGATGATTGACATGGTTGGAAACAACCAAGGAGCCTCCAGAAAACACATCATTCAAAACTCCAGATAGATTGCAGCTTGAGTATGAATTGATAGGTTTCAACAATAGAGCTGCTAAAAAATTGATAGAGGAAATCCAGAAAATAATCGGATAAATGCAAGGAGTTTTCTAAGAAAGTACTCACCGCCAATAACAGGTGTCAGACATAATCTAAGAGGATGCTGGATGATCTCCCACCTCATGAAGAACACTTGCAGCAACTACATGCTAGATTTCAGGAGGATGAGCTTAGCATACAGTTGATAAAGAACTTAGATGAAAGGGTGATTAAAAATGTGATTTGTCAAGCTGTAGTTAGTAAATGCCTTATAGAGGATCATTTTCGACTACTCCAAGCAAGGATGGCTGAGACAAGGGCTTAGGATTCCAAACATGAAGTCATGGTCAAGTTCTTGGAGCCAACCGAGTTTGAGATAATTGATTCAGATGCTAAGGCATGGAAGCAATTCATTACTGAGTTGGCTGGGCCCATTTAAGTGTTTTTTCTTTTTGACACATGGAAATATATTTGTAATAAATTTTGTATTTATCTCTTAATTAATGAATGCACTAAAGACAAATCTTTTGTAACCGAATGTGAAGGAAGCCCAAGGGGCAGGAAAACCAAGAGTTTTTTGAGATGTATAAATGTAGGTGAAGTCGAATAGGAAATGGACTTTTCTAGATTTATTATGTGAAATACTTATTGTAAGAGGAACTATTTCTGATTATAATAAATAGGATTGAATTTTCTGCTAGAGAAGAAGCTGTTGCGTTTTGAATGCATGTTGTGTGGATGGCTAGATAGAACTATTATTGTGTTGGCTTTCAATGAAAATTTGTGAGATCGTTCTAACTTTGAACTATTTCTTAGTTGCAAATGATTTCATTTTATTGTTTTGAATCTTGTGCATCAAATGAGTAATGAATGCTTTAATAAACAATGATATATCTCTATGTTAATCTTTATGCTGTGTTCCATGTATACTGAATTATATCAGTTATCTGTAAAATTCTGTGTGCATAAAATACAATACATTACTCATATAGAGAATCATCTTGCTCCCTAGGGAAAGGTTAGTTAGAATTAGATAACTTAGTTTTTATTTTCTTTCTGTGATTTAGGAACAAAGGAGATAAGACGGGAGGTAAGAACCTACGCATCACATTGTGAGTCCTTTGCTTCCTGATCATCTGCATTTAATTTAGGCATTTGCATATCATTTATAAAACATAAAAAACTCACATAAATGGTGGACCGTGCTGCAACCAATAAAACATATTTAAACCATTACTTAACTCTACGGTAGTCGGATCGTAAACCGGACGGATTCCCCATACCAAACAATAAGCGATCTAATTGGGGAGAATCCCTACTGTCGGTACCTGGGATTTTCCAAGCATCAATAGTTTTTTGGTACTAGAAGGAGGGCCGCTAGTGCATGGCTGGCCGAGGAAATCTGTTTCCTCGAGAACATTCTACTAGTGAGAGTTTTGAAACTAATTTTCCCAAGAGACCTAGTCCTGAAGGAAAAGTTAAACCTGAGTCAGATGTTACAGAGTATATTTATCCTGTTTCTAATGAAGTAGTGGATCATTTAAGAAGAATCACAAGGTCATATACAAATAAGTTAGGAGGACTGCCTAATATCCCTGACCTACCTATAATACAAGCTAGCAGAAGAGAACGCCCTTACATAGAATATTTAGTACTAGTGGGAGATTTTGAAGAGATGGTAGATTTAACCTTGCAAGAAATTGTTCAACCTATTAATCAGATGGGACCCGAATCTTCGTGTTTTTCACCTTTCCAATCTCCACCTCAGTCTCCTAAACAGATCATGGCCAGAAATGCACCTCCAAATCCTAATGAAAATCAACCTAATCCACCTGCACCAGCTTGGAGGGATAGAAAACCACTAAACTTAGGCCCTCCAGTGCATGCCTTGCCGCAGAATTATGAAAATTTGTTGCCTAGATTTGACCTGGAGGAAGGCATATCTGTGGACAACCATCTACAGAGTTTTTTCCTAGTTTTGGAAGCACTAGAAGTTGAACATGAGGATGTGGTCTGTAGGATTTTTCCTCATACTCTTAAAGGAAAAGCAACATCATGGTATTTTGGCTTACAATCCAATTCAATCATAGACTGGGGCACTTTCAAAAGAATGTTTAAAAACAAGTTTTGTAGCCAAAGAACTACTGCTGCTTTGATGAAAGAAATGTTGGTTCTTAAAAAGGAAAAGAAAGAAAAAGTTCAGGATTTTACTCATAGGTTTGATGCTCACTTAAACAATTTCAACGCAGCCATAAAACATGCTGAAGAGTCTTTAATAGAATATTACACATTGGGTCTTGGCCCTGAAATGTCCATGTTTGCTAAAAGATTAGTTAAAGCCACTTTGGCTGCAACATATGAAGAGGCTGAGAAGATAGATGCTGAGCTAGAAAGCGTAAACAAGTATCTGGTGGAGCCAAAAACAAATACCTTCAGTAGTAAGAAACCTCTGTTATTGTCTAGACCCAAGGTTGACCGATCAAATGAATTGGAAGGAGTAGTCAATATGGTCGAGAAGTTGTCCAATAATATTGTTGATATGGAAAAGGATAGAGAAGCCAAGAAGCAATTCAAGCCCTATTATAAGAGAAAAGATGAAAGTGGTCCCTCTCAACCGCCTGCACACAGTCCTTCTGTCATGAATCTCACTAAGGGTTGGGATGGATAACTTCTGCACTTTCCATCAATATCCTCACTCTAAAAAATGTTGCCCACCATGGATAAATTCTATGAATTTAGTTATGAATCAGTTACTTTATTCTAAATTAACCTAGCCTATCAATGAAGAAGAAAAAATTCACGAATCAGAAGAGACGCCTGAAGAGACTACCATGGTCTTGTGGGATTGTGCACCTATGCTGGGTTAAGAATAAGAAGAACCTAATGAAGAGATACAACTGTCGGATGTTAATGTCACAACTAGGAGCAAGGGTCCAATAATTGAAGATAACACAATGCTGCGCAAGATTAAAAGAATTCAGGAAAACTTGAAGAAAGTCAGAAATAAGACTCAGACCCAAGTTATACCGGATTTGGTCAAAACTAGGAAGAATACTCCAACTGTTAGTAAGCACGTAAAGGATACTGAAAGAAAAGTAGAGGGTGTGAAGAAAAACTCAACAGACTGTGAGATGGGGTATGATATAATATAAGACATCAAGAAGACCAAGGCTAATATTTCTTTGTTTGAGATGTGTTGTTTACCCCAACAAAAGAAGAAAATTTTGGAAGCATTAAACCCACCAATCAGTAAACCTCAAGAAAACGTTCAGTCTGAAGAAGAAATCAGTGAAGCCAGTATTGGGGGAAAGTCCAATCTAGAACTTTACCTTTTTTGCTTACATTTGATATTTTCAATCATAATGTGCACAACTGTTTGGTTGATCCAGGAGCATATACAAATGTTATGCATTTTTCTGTATGTAAAAGGATAAATGACCGACCCAATCCATCTAATGGAAAGATAATACAGTTGGAAAGAAAAATTGTGAATGTGGTAGGAGAAATGGAAGACATGTTGATACGTTTATCTGCAGATGAACGAGTGTGTCAATTTATAGACATCATGGTGGCTGACATACAAGAAGCTTATGGATTGATCTTGAGCCGAGACAGGTCTGCGAAACTAGATGGATATTTTGCAACTGGTTGGTCTCATTTATGGTTACCCTATCAAGGATGTCAAAATCAGATTAAGGTAATGAGAGAGTTGCATATGAGACACAATGTGACACAATTGGAAGGGAAGAATGAGTCAGTAAATTTTTCACACCTAGTGTTGGGAAATTATTTCATTGAGCTAGAACCGGGGAATTTCAAAGCTGAAGAAACCGATAATGGATCAGATACATAGCCTGATCTCCTTCATTTTTCGTGGGCTGATAATGTTGAATGTAACATAGTTAGTTTAGTTTCATATATAGAAAGTAGCAATAGTTCAGTAGAATTAGCATATAAGTTTTGGGTACTGTACTTTGACGGTTCAAAAACGTAGGAAGGATCAGGAGATGGTTGTTCCTGATGGATCTAGAAAAAAATAAACATTTTCTTTTGTGTAGATTAGAATTTGAATGCACAAATAATACAGCCGAATATAAAGCATTAATACAAGGATTAAAAAAGGCAATTGAATTCAAGGTTAAGAATTTAAAAGTCTATAGAGATTCTGAAATTATTGTCAAACAAGTTTGAAATACAATCCATTGTTTATCTCCTCATTTAAAAGGCTACCAAAGTGAAGTTTGGTATTTTCTAATTAATTTTGATGCATTTAATATAGCTTCAATTCCTAGGCTGAAAAATGCAGCGGCTGATTTATTAGCTATGTCATCCGCCATTCTTGTTCCAACTAATAATCGATGTTCTATTGAATTACTTTTCAGGCCTGTAGTACTAGATAATATAAAAAATATAAGAGTGTTCGATGATGACCCGCAGATCTTAGAATTTCTGACAAATGATGAGAATTTCAAGGAAGTAGTAATTGCTGATGAAGAACTTCAAGCAAACCTTCGAAGTGGAAATTTTATACCCAAATGAGTTGAACTTTGGAAGGGATGTTCGATCAGAATAACAAGTTTAGAAGACCAGCTAATGTCAAAACGCACAACTCATCTATGCAATTTGAGATGGTAAATTTGGGATCAAAAGGCGAGCCTAAATATGTAAACCTGGGAAAGTGCTGCTCACCTGGAGAAAGGTACAAATTCATTAACTTGTTTAAATAGTACAAAGATGTCTTTTCTTCTACATATGAAGATCTTAATACGTATGACACCTGCATTATACAAAATGTTGTTCCAATCAAAGCAGGAGTCAAGCCATTCCAACATCCCTTAAGAAAGATGTACCCGAACCTGGAACCTTTGATTCACAGCGAAGTGAAGAAGCTGGTTGATGCAATAATTATCTTTAAAGTCAGGCATTCAGAATGAGTTTCTAATTTAGTACCAGTAAGGAAAAATTATGGTGAGATTAGACTTTGTGTGGAATTTAGAAATTTGAATCATGCCTTCGATAAAGATAACTACCCAGTTATTGGGAGAAACCCACCAACAAAGCCTTGTTGACAGGGGCTCCCACTTTGTTGACGCCTAACTAGTGTGACCTCCTTGAGCACTGGCCTAGAAAGGTTTTACCTTTCTCGGAAACACCCATAGAGCGGATGAAGTCTCACCCGAGATGTTCGAGGGAGATCTGTTGGAACCACATTTCCAGCAGTAAGGAAGAGGATTGGGGCATCGATGATTTATTAACATAGCTATCGAATATATCATACCCATTTGTCAGGCACCATAGCATTCATCACATATCTATTATTATAATTACATATCTAATAGATTGCATCATTCAACTATTCATCGCAGCAGTATGACATTCTTCATTCATAAAACAGAACCATCACAATAAATAAATATAGGAAAAGACATCAAAACATATGAAAGGGAACAAGGAAAACAATGATTCAGCTCAATATCCGTCATATCATATTACTTATCTCGCAACATATCCAAAATGATAGTTGTTTTTCTCCACAGCAAGAGAAAGATAAATTCATAGAGTCACATACATGTCACAAAAGATTCAATCTCTCACTTCAGTCTTATCTCATACATATCTCTTCTCTCCATCTTCTTTCATGTGTGTCTTTACAATTGCAATTCTAATCTATATATAGGCTTGTGCCTTTACATTCAAGGTCTACTTCTAACTAAATCCTAAGTGATTTAACCACTAATGACCTATATCCACAAAATGTGGTCAACCGATACAAAAATATGCATAAAATATTTAAAAGCGGTTTTTTTTTCACCCATCGTGCTATCTTTGGCTTGTGTGGTGTTGTGTGAGCTTACGCAGCCTCCACAGTGCTGAACAACTCACTTACCCCAAAACCCCTTCCAATAGGCCCCCAACACAGTTTTGTGGCTTGTCCTCGAGCCACGTTAGCTGGACATGGTGTCTTCCTTGATCTTGAAGAGCAGAAACCATCACATATGCATCGGTGTGCGATTGTTTCAAGATTTTTTGATTGACATTTTGGCCGCAACTACTTCCTTCAACATCAACTGCAATGGATTTAAGCAAACTTCTAGAATTATGTAACCAACAATGCCATCATGCTCTAGCTTCGATGAATACTACATCATTCTCCATTTGTTGTTTCCCTTCATGAACTATTTATCGACCTAGTCTGGAGCCCTGCATCTGACCATTTGGTCCTTCCTTGCAGTCATGCTCAACTCGCATCTTCCCACTTGGTCCTTTCGGGCTCATCCGGCGTGGCCTGAAGGACTCAGTTCCTTGTTCTTGCAGACTTACTCAAATGCGACAGGTCCCATCCAGATTCCTCATGGGTTTCTGGGTCAGCACCTCAAACTGACTGGGAGAAATATAGCCAAGGATGGCTTCACTAGAGATATCTATCTTAGCCAAACTAACCCACGTACTCACAACTTGTTCATCAATTTCTGCTGAGATGACATTCTCACTCATAGGCTTCCCCGTATCCATGGAGGTCTGCATTGCCCCTTTGACCACCACTTCCTTACGCAGCAGAGCTTCCTTCAACAACCCAACCTCACTCTTTTGCAACTTTTCTTAGTGAAACACTTCCTAATGGGGTTCATATAGCTACCGGTTCTCAGCTTATAACACCAATTTTGACTTAGATTCCATCATGACTCACTCGGGTGCATCATTATGACTGGATCCTTCATGTGTGTGCTAAATACATCGTCGATTCTGCCACCCTACCTTTCAGATCTACTATCATTAACTATGACATCAAC
The DNA here is from genome assembly GCA_001517045.1 of Pseudotsuga menziesii. Taxonomy (NCBI): domain Eukaryota; kingdom Viridiplantae; phylum Streptophyta; class Pinopsida; order Pinales; family Pinaceae; genus Pseudotsuga; species Pseudotsuga menziesii. Next base: position 106,681 of record LPNX011187610.1, read on the forward strand.
CATGCCATCGTTTTTTTCTTTGACAACCATTATTGAGTATTGACGTGACATCCGGTCACCACCACGAAGTCAACCATACACTGTGAGCCACTCTTTCTATCCCAGGTGAAGTCGCCAGTTCTGTTGTAAAGGAAAGTTTCCTATGGCTAGGGTTTAAGAGGCCATCAACATACTGGGATTGAAAGAGAGATGCACATAGTTCTGCAAGTATATGTAAGCAAGTTCAGAGATTATAATGGTTCATACCTTGACAAATGAAGGTTGATCCAAGCAGCCCTTCAACCCTCTTCTTGCTCCTCTTGCTCCTGTTGCTCCAAGGGACCTACAAAATAAGTTATACCTTCCTCAAACCAAATAGACTATATGAGAGGAGATTATATTCAATGAAACATGAAAACATAACCTGATAAATAACATCATATAATCATAATCAAAGATTCAATATACAAGACACATTGATTTGGGAAGAAGGACATCACATATTTATTAATCATGAAATGAAGTACAAATATACCTTCTCTTCAAGTTCTGCACCTCATGAAACCTTGATCTAGTTTTGCTACTTCTCTTCTCTGAGGAACTCAGCCTCCAAGCTATGCAACACAAGGGGATGATCATTAGGGCAAAGGTGTGGGAAAAGAGAGTCCCAATTCCTCCAGCATGACAATGCAAAAGTTCAATTCTCCTCTGATGGACCTCGCTACCTCTATTTATATGCTTTATGAAGAGATAGGGTCGAAGACAAAGTAGTTACAACTGAAGGAATCAGTTGCATAACTACCCAAACTACTCGAATTTCAAAAAATGTATTTTTTTGACATTTTCAGGAGGAATACGCGGGTTGCTGAGACAACAATCGCATATGTAGGAGGTATACGCAGGTTGCAATGTAAATAGTCACATATTTAGGGCATACGCAAGTATTATATATGACAAGTCACGTACAATATGTGGGTTTCCTTAAGGCAACTTGTGTATGCATAAACAAATATCATTTTTAGGGTACTTCTAGGCATTTTCAGACTTTGGTGTCTTCTAGAAAGTTTTAGCTGACTAAAATATATTTCCAATGGTGCAAAGTTGAGGTCAAACATAGTTACAAAACTCAAAATATGGATCCTCCAAGTTAGGTGTTTTTTCAGTGACTTTCATGAAGTGTCGACATGCGACGAAATCATGGGAAAGTGTTCACAGGAAGAGATGTGTAATTTTGAGCTATAATAGATTCCCCCTAATGTATGAGGTTAGAGGCGAAGATGATAGCTGAAATACATTATAAAGGAAAAAGCTGAGTATGGAGAGAGCAAAGAATCCAAGATAAAAAGGATCGAACAAAGGTACTTGAAAGAGAGATAAATGTCAGATAAAACTGATCTCTAGGACATACAATTCCATATACAAAACATTGCCATAAAGATACAGGTGGATCCAACATATGTATAACTGATGAAACTATCATGGTCGCTCAATATGCAAAAAGGCGCCATATCAAATCTAAAGGAGTCATGGCTAGAAATGAACGAGGTGGATCCATGCTCAACAATCGTTCATAGCCACAAGAATACAAGGTGGATCTATGTCTCAGCAAAATGTAATATAAAATGTAACAAGGTCTTACGTAGCTTGGGCACTAGAAAAATGACGATGCTACTGTCAGCCCAAGGTCTTCAATCCAAACTGCCCAAAAGGAACGAATCCTAACCATGCAAATAAAGGAGTTGAATTCGAACATGGAGGAAATCGTTTGATTACCGGTCAATAATGAGAACCATTAACAAACGCGAGGGAAAACACCATTAATGAAAATGGCCCCCAAGGTACCTAGTATATTCTAAAAAGTGTGAATACAAGGACTTGAAGTCTAACACTTGAAGAACCCATTGAGTAGGAGACATTAAGGTATTCCCACTACTCAATAGCGAGGGAAGTTGCCACTATCGATGACTGCAATCCCCAAGGTACTGTAAAAAAACTCTAAATCTCTTCACAGAGCAAGATGTGTTGCAGTTGATAGGAAGAGATCCATTGGAAGGAAGGAATTAAGGCATCCTTCATCATTCAATGAGAGGTAAGTCAAAGACTAATTGGATCTAAAATTGGTACATAATTTCACGACAAGGACCGCCAAAGACATGATGTAATGAACTGATACCAGGGAATGGCTGACAAAAAAGGTCAAGGAAACTGCAGAATGGTCGACAAAGGTTTAATCCTTGAACAATGAGCATGGCACAAAAGTGACTTAGGCATATTTTGACACAAAAATACCAACGATGCAACTCTGCAATGTAGGAGACATTGACAGATTCCCCATATAATTGGAAAAGAGACCAATTGGAGGAGTAAGAAACTCTAAATCGAGATAAGATAAAAAAACTAGGACCCAACTGTTGATAGACACAAAACTGGTGCTTTGTTCAAGGAAACAAGACTTGTTTCCATGATGTAAAATACATGCAAATGAACTTACCTTCCCCTCTTTCTTGTAAAGGTTTAACAAGCCCAAGAAAGCAAACATGGGACCTTCTTCATTTTTGGCAAGCTTGAAGAAGAGACAGAAGAATGCTTGATAAAGCACTGGTTCGTGTATTTTATGAGACCGAATTAGTGAATGCTCGACAGTTTTTTCATAGTTTAGAGAGTCTGAAAACTCCAAAGAAGACTCCAGGGGGTGCTTTTTCATACAATTTAGTTGTTATCACCAACCATGTAGTTGCCTATGTGAGGTGGATCCATGATGGATGGTAGAGGGGAAAGCAACTAAGGGGGATGGAACCAAGACTGCCTAGACTCCCAAATGGATGGTTGTCACGCCAATCAAGGCAGCCTTCACTTTATGTTATCTAAGTCCAAGACAACAACGAGGGAGACCTGGATCTACTCCTGACAAGAGAGATCAGACCTAGACACCAAAACATATCAAATGTGGCTTTGAGGTACGTAAGGTGTAAGGTGAATGGAAACCCTAGCTATAGGGTTTAGGTACTATAAACTAATGAAGATGACCACTGTCTTGGGAAACGTAACTGTGACAGGGTGAGCAAGGAAAGAGTTGGGACTGCCTAGTACCAAGGAGATAGACTCAGTGAAGGATATGAAAGTATCATGTAACCTGAGTTATCAAGGAATGGTCAACTTTTGGGGAAAAAGGTTAGGAAGGGCTAGCACTATGCTTGGAGTTCATTTCCTATTCAGTCTCAGGTAATGGAGTCAGTATGAACACAGTGTTTCAGTGAACCCACCTGGGATATGTCTTGATCCATGGACCCAGAAGAGGATTTGGCCCAGAAGATTCATGTTACAGGAAAATCAGCAGAAGGAGGGCTAGCGCTAGGGTTTGGAGAGTCATATCTGTAGATCCAGATCCACCAAGAGACTATCAGCTCAGCATTGGAGTGGAAATGAGATCAGGATGACCTGATCTACAAACCCAAATCAGAAAATTTCAGGAAAAATCAGATCTGGAAAAGTCAAAATCTGATGAGGGGGGTAAGAGGCTGAAAGTCAGTTTTTCAGATATAGGGCAACCTGGAAGGAACTAGCTCAGCATTAGGGGTGTTCTGGAGTGATGAATCCTTGATTTATCAACCTATCCTATCATATTTCAGAAAAAGTAAACTCTGAAAAAGTCCAGTTTTCAGTGACAACGCTAGGGCTGTTTTCAGTCTAAAACTCAGATCTAGGTCAAACTGCAATGAATCTGGACAGTGTTGAGGGTGATTTGGACTATGTGGGACCTAATCTATTAGTCTATGAATTCATAAATTAGAAAAATTCAAAACCCTAGCAAGTCAAATTTTTAGTGGGGGCACTATGTAGTTTTCAAGCTAAAAATCAGATCTGGGTCAAACCAATAGGAATTTGACTAGCATTATAGTATATTCAGTGAAGGAAGGCCTGATCTATGAAACCCAAAATTTTTTTGGCAAAATATTGGATGGTTCCTAGATTTAGTACTTTTTAGGGTTTTTTAGTATTTTAGGAATTTTCAGAAAAATGGAAGGAAAAGCAGGTACAATGGATTCATATCTGTTAAAGAGAAGAGAGTTACCTATTGGATCGTACTTGGAAATGCTTGTATAATTATTTACAGTGATGATCCTTGCTATCCCAAACAATTCTGGAAGATCCAAGTGATTTCTATGACGGATGTAAGCCCCAAACCACCAATGCGCCCCCTACCCTGCATGAGCAAACGCCAACAATATCATATTTTCCAAAACAAGATAAAGAAACCAAATGCTACAGGAAATTAAAAAAAAGTAATCATAGATCACAATGAAACTAATGAAAACCCCCTTATCCAAGACGAAGAATATTGAACGAGTTGAGGACCCCCTGCAAAAATGCTCCAGCCAAAACGCCCTCCTATAGACAAGACAATGATAGTAGAAAAATATAGATCTCACATGAATTTCCACAATGCTAGGAAGCATAAGAATATCCAATCACCATTTGAGAACATCAGATGCAAAGCAGATCTAGAAAATATCCATAAAAAAATCTTTCTATTATTAAGATCCAAGAGCCAAAGATCCCTTACAAATGAGAAGCTCTCTCCTTTAAATAGAAATGAGAGAACCACAATCCTAAGAAAATCCCAACCACTTTCAAAATGAGTGGCTAAGATTAAAATATAAAATGTTCTAATCAATGGTTGAGATGAGCTCAACATACAATACATGGATCAATATAACCATAAGGTACCAAAGTGGACTAAATCACCCATAAAGAGGGTACCCTACTCAACAAGAAATAAATGAACCACATGGTGGGTCCATGGAGTGTTGACTAACTCCCTCTGGGTGTCCCCATGGCACAATAACATAATATAATATTTTAATTCTTTGACTTTGTGCCTCCCCGAGGAAATCGTGAGCCTCCCAAAAGCTCTAGAAAATAATATAAAAATGCCCAAAAATAGGTGTGGGCCCAATCAGATGCTACAACTACTGGAGAAGGTGTGGATAACAACACTCTCATCATCATGACTCATCCCATGTCATTGCCTTGCATCAGTAGCCTAAATCGATTGCTTCAATATCCTTTTAATCATTTTTTAATCTACCTCAGGAAACATGAACCTGCCAAAACAACCTCCTATGGTGCCTGCTTTGTCAAACTGATCCCACCAACCTCTCTAGTATGGGGATACTATGGTACAAACAAGTGGCTACACCCCATATGCCCATACAATGCCCTAGGAGATCCAACTAAAACATCTCCCTGCTCAGACATATCAACCTATGAAGAAAAATTGCATCATAAAGGCAGAACGAGCCTGATCATATCTGTAAGTGCCCGAAACTGGAAATAAACTATCTGATTAGACTTAGAGAGTCCAAATCCATCTAAGTTGTATACTCATACCCATCACAGGTCTCTATCTGATCATCAACCATATCCAATAAACAATATAACCATCTATAAATGATCAGACACCAATAATAACTCAGATTATCATCCATCTGCTGCAAGTGTTAAAATGCTAAGAAATGCTCTACAACTCATTCAAGCAATAATCACAACAAGCAGTAGTCATTTCACTGGTGGTACATCAACCAATACATATATAAGGCTTTATTTATTATTACTTAGACTAGACTTTCAGGACTATACTCACTTCATAGTTGTAGCCAATTTGCTAGTGAAGGGTGAAGGATGAAATTTACCAGTCTAGGGAAAAGGATGACTTCCTACTTAACATCATGACACTTTGGATATGGAAAGGAAACACTCACTAAAACCAATGTCGGACAAACAACAACACAAGGAATGGCAGTTCCTCACAAATGGTTGAGTTGTTTAGAGAGTGCTTATTCAACTTAGGCATCATGACTACATCAAGCTTGATCCAGTTTCATTAGGATCATCAATTTTATTTCCATGGCCTTTTTGGCCTATATGATCCTTTTGGGACTTCACCAGTGCTTAAAAGCACAACTAATCGTAGCTTTCATCCAGGACATATTCAAATTTATAAGGTTAGCGTATATTTAACCCTTGCTTTTTTGGACCTTTTCTTATACCCTTCAAGGGGTATTTTAGCATTTCATTGCTCTTTCCCTCTTTACATATGTTAAGAAACACAGTTTAGCATTTTTATTTTCTATGGGTTCATACATAACATTTTCCAATACAAGTAGTACATGAGTTTTCAGTTTTATCCAACAACATCTCAAGTGACTAGGGGGAGTTCTGCACAGTGCCAAACATCGGGACAACCGACCAGAATGATTTAGGCATACAATCCAACTCACCAAAGGAAATATCTGTCACCAACTCAAAGACTAGACACAATATAAATAGGGAGGCTTGTCCAACAAAGGTTCTAGCGAGGAAAAATGTCCTCCATGCCATAAGTCAAGAAGTCAGTTGGGTTGAAAACTAAATTGGAAGGTAATGGATGGGTGGAGACAATGAATGATGAAGCCAACACTAGCAAGCCAAAACAATGGTGGGAATGAATACCTCTATTCTCCCTAAGGAGGGTAAAACCAATGCGTATAGATTAGGAACTTCAAATTCAGAGTAGGGACATCAATACATAAATACAAATACATCCAAGTCCATATTATTATGACCTCCAGATCATGACACCACATGTTAATACATGTCAAAAAGATGAATATAATAGCAATGATAACCACTACACAATATAAAAAGATGAGTCATAATCATGCAATATAATCCATCTGAAACACCATCTGTCCAATGAGAAAGCACTGATATAAAACTGGGCATCAATAACTACTCTGTAATAACTAAATGGCTACAATGGTCCTCAAATCTGAGTGTCCTGAGACTCAGTCCTGACATGGGAGAGTACAATAGTCCAAAAATACAATAATGATCCGTAAAAAATGCTCATCTCAGCATCTCATATGTAAGAGATTTGGCTAAAAAATGTACTATGTCTGAAAAATAGAATATGGTAGCCTAGATACTATATATGTGATAACATTAGTCTCATGAGGCCAAAAAAGTATAAAACAATCCACAGAAGAACTCTCTTAGCTTTTGAAGAAGTAAGGCACACCTTTTTCATACTTTGTCATGGAGGTTTGAAAAAGATTAAATTACCGCCTACCCAATACTCCTTCAAAAGCAACATATAGCCTGAGTTTAATGAGTGTGAAGAAAGGCAATATCACTCAGAAATATCCATTTGATTATGAGAAATGGGGCTTACAACAGTAAACTCGATTATTTGTTCTTTAGGGTTTAGTGAGCATGTCAAAGACATAAAGTACACTTGGATATTTTTCATGTTTTGGTCCAGAGGATGAAAAAGGGAAAACTAAGCTCATGCTGGGTGATGCTTTTCATAAGTTTAGTCCCTTAGGTCTGGAAAAGCGATAAACCTATACCTGAGAATACTCTTCTCAATTCCGTAGAAAAGAGAGTATTCCTTTCTCGTGTTATTCCACATGGTCCGAGAAAGTGATAACCTACCACCAATGTGGATGCCCATTCACATATTCTTAACGAGCATGAACAGACAAGTTTACTTGACAGTCAAGTTTGTTTTGAGGAGTCATATCTAGGCCTAAAGAAACTCCATATATTTCCCGTGAAGTTTTAACGAGTTTGAAAAATTCAACTCGCAGCCTCCTTGCTATTTTTAACGAGATTGAAGGAGAGCAAAAAGAATGCTCTAAATGCGAGGAGACAAGTGTCATAGGAAGGAGAAACTAGTTCAAAGTGCAATTAACAAACCTATGCATAATGCAAGGAACATGAGTAGGATAAAGACACTCGGGGAATGTCTCCTCAAGGTAAAAGGTGTTAAGTTGCATAAGCAAAAAGATACAAGGCTGAGCAATGATGAGAGCAAAGATGAGGGCTTATACAACGAGATCAAAGCGTGTAAGCCGGTATTAGGCTCATAAGCATGAGCAAGGTACATGTAAATGCAGTTATAGCTTGAACAACAAGGCAAGGCCAGTAAACAGTTGTGAATCCAACTAAAAATCCTATCTCTAAGAAATAACAAGACCGGGATCAAATTCAGAAGAAAATATCTGATGCAGGTCACTTTGGCAGAAACACATGTGGCTTTGCTATCTTCTACAAAAGGGAAATTCAAGGCAGAATAGACCGAAGAATATTCTATAGTACCAAGGATTGAGGGTTTATAATCAGTAAGCTCAACCTCAGAAGGAGAGAAAAAATCAACAAGGGAGATAGAGTCTGCAGGAACAAACTCAATATCACAGGAGTTGAAAAATTCATATGAAAAATCAAACTCATCAAGATCACTGACTTGCTGTTCAAATCAAGAGTCAAAAGACTCAACAAGATCAACATAAGAAGACCGATCCATGAGAATATCAGGCTTATTAAGAAATTTAGGGTTAGACTTAGTCACAACTGAACCAACATCCAAAATAAGGTCAAACTGTATCAAAGACTCTAGGAAGACTTCATCTGAAGGAAGGAGATCATTCGAGATAGGACACATGTCTAAAATTTCAAATGGATTGACAAAGTGGAGAGAAGGCTCCATAGTCTGTATAGGATGACTCACCTGGTCAACTGTCAGGACCAAGTCTCGAGAAGGTAAGCATGAAAATAGAGGTTGCTTCTCAGTAGCAATTGAACGCAAAGGACATGAGGCCACATAGCTCACTTGTGGCGGGGTAGTGTCTATAGAAACACTGGGAATCAATAAAGGAAAGACCCGGTCTCTAGTTGGGTCAGGAGAGGGATCAAGAAAATCCAACTGATCGACATTGAAAATTTCTTCGCCATGATTAAAGTACATCACACAAAATAATGTTGACACCACAGCTTACATGGCATAGACATAACCACATCCGAGGAGCATATTGAAGTCCAAGGGATATTCTATCACCATGAAGTCAACTAAGACGGTCTTCCCACCCAAATTAACAGGTGTTTGAGAAATAATTCCCAAGGCTATACTATTTCTTCTATCAAATGCCAATAACTGACTAGCAGTCAACACAAGGCTGGGAGATCCCATGCCTTGCCAAGCACGAGCATACAAGATACTAACTGAGGCTCCTTCATCAACAATATAACGAGCAATCATGTACTATCCAACTTTGACCTTTATCTGGAAAGGTGTGTTAGAAGGAAGGTGCGGCTCAACTAGGCTATCCCAAACAAAGGAAGCAATCCGAGAGCTTGGTGGGGGTTCATCCTAAGTGAGTTCAATGTTCCCTTATTTAGTAATTTCTGAACTGGCAGTGAATAAAATGTGACTAATAGACACTTCACTCTCCAAAGTAAGACTGGGATTGATTGACAATGAAATCAATTCAACAGCTTCGTGAAAGTCACTCTCCAAAGGGAGAGTGGGATTGAACAAAGGTGACATTGGTTCAATCACATAAGGATCACTCTCCAAAAGAAGAGTGGGATCGACCAAATATGAAATTGGTTCGACCACTTGATCAACAAAAGGTTGAATAGGTTGTTGAGAAACTATAGGTTGTTCAGGAGAAGGAAATTATTGAGTCTCGGATCACACTCTTCGCACCTATGCGATAGCAGGGAACTAGTGAGCAAGATGATCTCCCTTGCATAGCTTACAAGGGAACTTAAGTTTGCACTTCGAACAACTAGTTTTCTCAACGGTGTCAACATTACTAGCAGTGGCTGACTGTTTACTCTCAACATGACCTACAGAGGCTGAGATTTCCCCCCCAGCATGACCACCAGAGGCTGGGTGACTAGGTCCAACCTGATTAAGAGAGGATGGTTTTTGAAAAAATTCAGAATGTTCAAAAACAGGATGACCATGAAACTAAACTCTTTGTACTTCCGCAATAGAATGGAATTTATAAGTAAGGTGGTCTCCCTCACAAAGATTACAAGGAAACTTGGGCTTGTGTTTTGAACGGGTAGTCTTTTCAACAGTGTCAACATGAATTGCACTGGTTGATGGATTGTCTTCAGCATGAACCATAGAGGCTCAGAGAATACCCCCAGCATTACTTGTAGAGGCTGAGATATTGGGTCCAACATGACTTACAGATATTGGACGAGAACCACCAACATGAATTGCAGAGGCTGAATGGTTAGGATCAACATGATTTGCAGTAGTTGAGTGTGTGCCCCCAGCATAACCTTCAGAGGCTGGGTGGATGGATCCAACATGACTTGTAGAGTTTGGATGGGGAGGTTCAACTTGAACATCAGAGGTTGAATGGGTGCCCTCAGCATGAACTGCAGAGGTTGAGTGACTAGATCCAACATGACATGGAAATTTTGGTAGGATCACACCAGCATGATCAACAGAGGCTGGATGGTGAAGATCAACTTGACTTGTAGAGGTTGAGTGCTTAGATCCAACATGACCTGCAGAGATTGGATGGGTGCCCCCAGCATGAACTCCAGAGGTTGGGTGGTGAGTTTCAACTTAACCTGCAGAGGTTGAACGAGTGCCCCCTTGCTTATGTGTATTTTTCCTATTCCTCCTTCTTTTACTCCTTTTAGACTGCCGATTACTAGTATCAGTACTTTCAGCACATGAGGTAGAAGGAGGAGGAGAATCAACTACAGGTGAAGGGGAAGCAATTTTTTGATGCCCTTGATATAAGGATATTACTTGAGAAGCATCAACATCATTCAAGTCATTTGGAGTGGAAAACAAGCACACCAGTAGCCCTAGGGTGAATCCAGGTAGATTCAGGGTGGCCATCAAAGAAACACCAACATTCCCTCTGAGATGAATAGTACAAGGAGTTCCCGGCATGGGGATCTCTTGGTTGATGTTCAAAGGGGTGTTAGCCATAGTTTCAAACAATGGGAAAAATTCTGAGGTCTACAGGAAACCAAAAGTACAAAGCACACACCTGAAGGAAAACTAAGTACAAAAAAACCACAGAGCACTCACTAAAAAATTCCTAAAACCAAACAGACAAGCATGTATAATATATGCTTTCCAAAAGAAAGTTGTGAGATAGTTACTTGGCGTCCCTATAGATTTTCTTAGGCACAAGTGGAGGAATCACCCACCGCCCTCCCACACCTTCTACTGGAGTTACCTTTCAATCCCGTCCAAGGTCAACCAAAAATAGCCTTTTGGTGTACCTGTGAATGAACCCTAGATGTCAAAGAGACTAAAGGCTACCTCAACTATTGACAATTGGGGACAGTCGTGAGCCTAGTTCATACGCATGGGCAGGGTAGAAAAGCCCGAAAACCTGTCAACACCAGGCACCACACAGGGCTGGGAGGGTGGTATTGACAGAAGTCCCCAAATGTGCAAAAATATTGGTCTACGCTTTGGCAAGGAATCAGAGGGTTATCTCCTCAGTCTAAGCATCCACGTGGCCTTGTGCTTAACTCCTGTTTGAGAGGAGCTTCCCAAATACAATCAACATAGAAGAGGATTTACCTAGTGATTGGCCAACTACGTTTAAAATTTAATACTTGTGGAGAGTTGAAACTCCCTAACCCACAAGTCTAGCCTAAGCTAGTTGGTGTAGGAGCCTATAAAATAAAACCTACTATTAATTTTTAAATGATATCGTTCATTTTAATAGGTTGTTTTTAGTCAGAGGCAAATGGCATGAAACTTATGTAATGTTTTGACTCAAATTTGAAACAAAATGACTAAGCAAAGAGAAATGAAATGCGAAAAGCAAAAACTATTCTCTTTCTTTTTTCAAATAGAAACTTGAAAGCCACAAAAGAACAAATTCTTTTTTTTTCAAAAATAATGATATGCAGTGCATTAAAGACAAAACCCTAATCTACATGCATATTAAACAACTATATGTTTTTTTTCTTTTTCTTTTATAAATGCAAAAGAAAAACTACCTATAAACTAAAGAGACAAGTCAGTATAAACCCTACTTGGAAGGAAGGCTTGCATAAGAGACAAGTCAACATGGTGAAGTTAAGCAACCAAAGAAGAAGGAAACAAAAACCAATAAGCTTCTAAGTTCAGACAAAGATCACCAACAAAGGTTGACCAGAAACATAAGCCAAAAATCATGCCAAGAAAAGGGGGTGGGGGAAAAGACCAAAGAGAAAACTCTAATGCTATAAAAAGGCTTACCACATAGATAAAGAACAACCAAAAAGGATGACACTAACTCCCTGGAGTCATGCACCTATAGAGGACCCCAAAATACCTACCAAACAACCCACAACAGCAGAATAACCCACAAAAATGAGGAAAAACACTATTTTAGGGGCACACGCAGGTTGTACTACTGACAGGTCGCATATCATACGCGGGTTGACAGTATAGCAAGTTGTGTGTGCGAGCACACATGGGTTGTACTAATAATAGGTCACGTATCATACGCGGGTTGACATTATAGCAAGTCATGTGTACAAACCATACACGCGACTATTCAGTCGGCAACTCACGTATGGGTTGGAAAAAACACAAAAAAGAGGTGAAAAACTGCCCTAGGAAGGCGGGGGAGGTGTTCTATCAGAATATAAGGTGTTCCTAAGTGGCAAGAAAGACTTGAAACTTTACAAAAGGCTGAAATAAATACAGAGAAACGCCAAACAGACAAGGCTCTCCCCAACGGAGTCACCAGTTCTGTTGTAAAGGAAAGTTTCCTATGGCTAGGGTTTAAGAGGCCATCAATGTACTGGGGTTGAAAGAGAGATGCACATAGTTCTGCAAGTATATGTAAGCAAGTTCAGAGATTAGAATGGTTCACACCTTGACAAACAAAGGTTGATCCAAGCATCCCTTCAACCCTCTTCTTGCTCCTCTTGCTCCTCTTGCTCCAAGAGACCTGCAAAACAAGTTATACCTTCCTCAAACCAAATAGACTATATGAGAGGAGATTATATTCAATGAAACATGAAAACATAACCTGATAAATAACATCATATAATCATAATCAAAGATTCAATATACAAGACACATTGATTTGGGAAGAAGAAGGACATAACATCTTTATTAATCATGAAATGAAGTACAAATATACCTTCTCTTCAAGTTCGGCACCTCACGAAACCTTGTTTTGGTTTTGTTGCTTCTCTTCTCCATGGAACTCAGCCTCCAAGCTCTGCAACACAAGGGGATGATCACTAGGGAAAAGGTGTGGGAAAAGAGAGTCCCAATTCCTCTAGCATGATAATGCAAAAGTTCAAGTCTCCTCTCATGGACCTTGCTACCTCTATTTATATGCTTTATGAAGAGATAGGGTCGAAGACAAAGTAGTTACAATTGAAGGAATTAGTTGCATAACTACCCAAACTACCCAAATTTTGAAAAACATATTTTTTTGACATTTTCAGGAGGAATACGTGAGTTGTGGAGACAACAGTCAGGTATGTAGGAGGTATACGTGGGTTGCAATGTAAATAGTCATGTATTTAGGGCATACGCGAGTATTATATATGACAAGTTGTGGGTTTCCTTAAGGCAACTCGCATATGCATAAAAAAATAACATTTTTAGGGTATTTTTGGGCATTTTCAAACTTTGGTGTCTTCTAAAAAGTTTTAGTTGACAGAAATATATTTCCAATGGTGTAGTGATGAGGTCAAATGGAGTTATAGAACTCAATATATGGATCCTCCAAGTTAGGTGTTTTTTCAGTGACTTTCATGAAGTGCCGACATGCGACGAAATCATGGGAAAGTGGTCACAGGCGAAGATGTGTAATTTTGAGCTATAACAAGTGGAGCTTCCTTCAACAACCCAACCCAACTCTTCTACAACTTTGCTCAGTGCAAAACTTCCTAATGGGGTTCATACAGCTACTGGTTCTCAGCTTATAACACCAACTTTGACTTAGATGCCATCATGACTCACTCGGGTGCATCATTACGACTGGATCCTTCATTTCTATGCTAAATACATCATCGATTATTCCAACCTACCTTTTAGATCTGATATCATTAAATATGACGTCAACCATGTCTTCATTTCCTTCTTTGACAACCGTTATTGAGTATTGACATGACATCCATTCACCGTCACGAAGTCTCCCGTACACTGCGAGCCACTCTTTCTATCCTAGGTAAACGCTTGTCAAGAAACCCTATCCCTTTTGCATGTCACATCCCTATATTCTTATTGTATCCTACTACGGATGTGCCATATTTTCTTGTCGCACAACCTTGGTTCGGCGGACCACCTTGTCGCAACCCTCTTTCCGCAACATAGCCTCTTGCTGATGCACAACCTTTTGTCTGTCGCACCCCCTTGTTTTGGCACAACCATTTTCCATGGCTAACTAGCTATTCTCTACTGAATCACCTACCCTTTAACCTAACACGACCCCTACTCATGGGCCCACTATTATTTTTCATTGCGCAATGCTTCAGGTAGTGTGCCCTTTCGCCCCTGTCTTATAGGGCTTCAAGAGGCTACCATTCATGAGCTTTGGTAGCACCGCTCCATATAAATTCTGTGACTTAAATGCACCCCAAAATTAATTGAATGAACAAGATATGGGCCTAACCAGTGCATTTGTAACTTTCCTGGATGCTTTATGAACTTGCTGTCATATAAAAACACCAAATCTCCATAGGAAAATTGTTTTTTTTTAATGTGGTGATCATGCCACGCTTTCTGTTGATCCTTCTCGACACTCTGCTGGAAGCCTATGATGAATCAGTCCTCTTCCAGTTGAAGTAGTTTCATTTCTCTCTCCTCAAGTGCCTCTTCATCGCCCATGCCAGTTGCTGCAGTGATGCATAGACTAGGAACAATGTACTCCATAGGCATAATCGCCTCTTTCCCATATACTAGTTTGAATGGCGTCTGCCCTGTTATTCTTTTGTAAGTGGTGTGATACACCCACAGTGCTGTAGGGATCTTTAAATCCTAGTCATCCCATTTAGCATTACATACCTTTGTTAGCATGGTTTCAAATATTTTGTTGAAAGATTTAACAATTCCATTTGCCTGTGGATGATATGGGGTGCTTTTCTTATGCTGCACCTGCAACTCCTCTGTCAGTGATTTTACTGCATGCTTGATAAATTGGGTGCCTCGGTCGCTCATCAATATCCTAGGGCATCCAAACTGCATCACGATGTTTTCAAATATGAACTTTTCTGTTGTTGTAGCAGTGCAATCCATAATTGTTGCGGCCTCCACCCACCTTGTCAGATAGTCAATTGCTGTGATGATGTATCGTGCACTAGTTTTCTTCCCTAGCGGGTTGATTGGACCCACAAAGTCCACAGGTGACTTATCAAAAGGTTGTAAAGTGACCTGTGGTATAATCGACATCTCGTCTCACCATGATGGTTTCCCGACGCATTGACAGACATCACATCTTTGCGCATAGTCTGTAGCATCATTATGAAAAGTAGGCCACCATAGGACAGCACGCAGTACCTTACGCATGGTAGCCCATCCTCCATAATGTCCACCCGCAACTACTGCATGTGCGTATTCTAGAATGTGGCCTTGTTCATGAGGTAGAACATATCGTCGCAGGATATCATCAGGTCCAAGCTTGTATAAGTGCCCAATGATCAGCTGGAAATCCAAAGCCTTCACTACCAAATTATTCTTTTGACTGGTTGTCATCTGCTCTGGCACAACTCCGGTTTCCAAAAACTAAATTATCGGTGCATAATGGTCATCTGCAATATGAACTCAAAAAAACTAAGCATCTGACAATCCATCGTTAATATTGGTAGGCTCTTCACCTATTTCAATGAGGGATAGGTGACCAGGACCAGTATTCAGGGGTCCTGGCTTCACTATTATTTCAAAATCAAATTCCTGAAAGAGAAGTAGCCAGGGATAGATATTACCACCCAACACAGTCTTATTGACCAAATATTTTATAGATGAATGGTCAGCGAACATCTTGAAGTGACCCCCCAAGAGATAATGCTTGAATTTCTACAGCGCATATACCATCACCAACCCCTCTCTTTCTGTGGTAGTGTAATTCTTCTCCGCAAAGGATAACTTTCTACTAGCAAAGGTGATCATATGATCCATATCTCTTTCTCTTGGTTGCGCGAGTACCACTCCCAATGCAACAAACGAGGCATTGACATAGACATGAAACTCCTTGGTCCAATCGGGGAACACAAGTATGGGTGTTGAAGCCATCTTGGCCTTCAATGTATAGAAGCTACTTTGACATTCTGGGCTCCATATGAATGCAACATCCTTCTTTAACAGCTTCTCCATGGGAGCAATAGTCGCAGCATAACCGCAAATAAAATTGCGATAGTACCAAGTGTGTCCCAGTGTCGCACGAAGCATCTTCATATTTGTAGGCGACAACAGGCTTAGAATGAGTGCAATCTTTGCTGTATCAACCAAAATCCCTTGCTTACAAATGATATGACCCAACAGTATCCCAAAGGACGCATAGAAGATGCACTTCTTTGAATTTAATGCGATCTAATGCTGTCGACACCTCTCCAGCATCAAGCAAAGGTTTTCCAAGTGATCCTTGATCAATCCATAGAATGTCTAGTCATCCATATATACTTGCAGAAACTTCTGAATAAAGTCTTTAAATGCAGCAATGAAAACCCGAGATAATACCGTAGGCGCATTCTTCAGCCCAAAGGGAATTACAGTGTATTGAAAGCAACCCCATTGGTGACAAATGTGGTTCTATGGAGGTCTTCTTTTGCACTTCTAATCTGGTGATACCCAGAAAATACATCTATGAAAGAATACATTTATTGACCACCTACTCCCTCAAGAACCTCATATGTGAAAGGTATCAGAAAGGGATCATGTATGCAAGCATCATTCAACTTCCTTAGATCGACACAGATTCAGATTTCCCTAGTATTTTTGTCTTGAACCGCCATAGTACTTATCCATTATGATTCTTCAATAGGATCAATAATCCCTACTTCTAGCATCCAATCAAGTTCAGCCTTGACCATTTCTTTATATTGGGGATTCAAATGGTATGGCCTATGTCGCACTGGTTTTGCATCTGGTTTCAACGGGATTTTCATTTCCCCTAGGTCACCCAATATCCCCTTCATTTCTAAAAATTTTGTTGGGAACGAGTCTTTAAACTCATGCAATAGATATGTGATCTTTTCCATAGTCTCCTTTTCCTAGTAGTCTCCAATATTGGAAAATTTTGGATTCTTCTCCGTCCCAATGTTAACTTTCTTAATATTCAGCGGTTGAGTCATGGGATCTGTCGGTACATCCGGTGTTGTGACATTCTAATTTCCTTCAATTTTTGGAATATTAATGTTGCGCAACTGTTCAGCTCGCTGGAGAGGTTGTAGCAATCCATCATTGATTGCATGTGGCAATGCGCATGTGGGTCCTCAGGATATGTGACTGGGACCACTTTTAAGACTATGTCCTGAATGATCTGTAGTGCATTGTTAACTTCTGGGTTAACATCTGCAAAGCCGAAGGTATGATCAAAGCAAATAGTCAGCTCCTCCCAAGTGGTAATTTATCTATGCAACTCGGATGATATGTACCAAGACCTTGGCATTTCATCCAATGTGTGAATAAAATCATGGACCCAGTCATCATTGGGTCATGATGCCCATAGTTTTTGGCATTCCTTTAGATGATCACAAGGGTTATTCTTCTCATCATATCTCCCAGTGTAATATACCTCTAGATATTCGAAGCGCACGATCATCAACTGTTGACATTGTGCACATTCATGAATGGTCTCCTTATGATCTTAGCACCAGCATGCTGGAGTGGCCTTCACTACTTCTCCTAATGCCAACAAGTGCTAAGGCTCAGATACCTTTGCTTCAAACTCCTCGATGAAAGAAGATAGTTTCGGTAGTCCTTCGTATATCAACAACTCAATGATTTCAGTCATGACATGGCGCAGCAACTGCGTGATCAGCCCACAATTTCTGATTGATACTTCTTGCATTTGGTTTTGCTAAATTTCCAACGTGTCATCAGAATCAGAGGACACAGAGCTAGCACTGTGCCAACCCAGTTCTCTATATGTTGTAGGATGGATGTAATCCTCAGAGATATTGTAAATGTGATCCTATCCTCTAACAACTTCATCTTTGACAGGTTCAATATATTACCTTCCTTCATTAGGATCCATAGGAGCGATGACTTGGATATCCTGGTTCTCAAATGTCATAAACCACTTCTTAATATTTATCACGACCATGCTGTCGTTGGCCCATCCAATCCCTAGTAGGGAAGGATAGGAGCCTCCTCCATCAACAACTTCAATTACATCAAAGTTAGCATGAGTCCTCATACCTTCGACATCTACAACCAAATTCGAGACATGACTGATCGGTTGAACTTTGGCATGATTAGACAATCTTAGTTGCACTGGGGACCAACCAAGCCTTGGTTCCCCCATCTTCTACCACATCTATTTTGTGAGGATATTCACATCTGATCTGAGATCCAGAATAATTGAATCAACTTCGTAGTCCCCAATCTGGATGTTCATCCGCATTTCCTTGCCCATCTTTTTCTTCTGTAAAAAATTTACTGCAGAGTCCTGTGACTCTCTTTCCGAATGGTGTACCAACTTCTTGATCTCAACCAGAGCATCGAGATCTTTTTCCAGGGATAAAAAAATCTCTAAGAACCGTTGTAAGGTACCATACTGTTGCGATGGTCCAACTTCTAGCGAAGAATCAAAAGTAGAAGGCATGCCAAAAATAGGTGTCTTACCAGGATTTCTTCCAAGTGATTCACGAGCTTTGAAAAAGGTCTCTCTCTCGGTTGTGATATCAAATTGTGCTTTCTTCTTACTAGCCAGTCTCACTTGTGATCTCGGTCCATATTTTCCAGTTGTCACGCCTCCTCAAGTAACAATCCCAACATCAACATCCTTTGTCTGTGGTTCTGCTAGAATGGTCGCAATCATAAACCCTTGATTTTGGTTCTACGCCGGAGGCTGATTCAGAGGTGGATTCTGGTTCTCCTGTGGATTTGTAGGCTTATTGATATTTTGATTCTGTGCTAGAATTTGGGGCTGACCTTGATTCTGTATTTTCCACTAGTTCTGTATTTAATTATGGGCCTAGAACTAATTCTGATTCTATAACATCGGACCATTGTCGGCCTGCCATCTCGCAATTAGTTGAGGGAAATTTTCAACCATATGATCATTCACTGCATAGTATACACATTAAAAGTGGGGATAATCCCTCTGATAGTGGCCAAATGTCCCACAGTTGTAACACTGGATTGATGCATGACCTCATCCACCTCCACAGCTGAAACCTCCTCTTCCCCTGAATCCAAATCCTCTGTGGTTTCCTCCTTGTTGCTGATATTGTGGTTCAGCTACCTACTGCTAATACTGGGGTTCTGCCATTTGCTGTTGTGGGGGATTCGACTGCTGTTGAATGTAGTGTGCTGCTTGGACGTACTACGGCTATGGTTGATCCATTAGGGGGTTTGAGTGTACTGTGGTCTTGATGCGAAATGTGGTTGTGGTGCATTCTACGTCTGTGGTTGTGACGAAATAAACTGCATCTGCGGTGGCGATGTATACTGGACTTGAGGTGGTGGCTGTATCACCTATGACTGTGGTTTCTGCACCATGCAAGGATCTTCACCTTTCACGAAATATGCATCATAGGTCCACTCTTGAAGCATATCATAGGCTCAACAGTCCTTATCCTCGTGCCCAACAGAGTGACATAAGGTGCAATATATGCTTGCTGGCTTTGTAACCATTTTCTGCATGTAGGTACAATCTCCATGTCGATGCCCATATACTTGACATATGAGACACCATGGCACACTACCGCAACTCAACGGGTTCAACGCTCCCGATAGTATATAATTCAGGAAAAAGGGACATGTATCTTTCGTGTGTCCATCCACATGACACTAAGTGCACCATAAGTCATCATGTTCATATTTTGCCTTCTTGATATCCTATAGTTGAATTTCCAGGTTTGCTAGCTACTCTTGGATTTGGTTCATGCCAACAACAATTTATCCAATAGTTGAAGCTTCCAGCTTCATAGCGATTTCCAGAGCCTCGCTCCAGGTCGTGATATTTTGCTGCATTAATGGGTGTCGGATATGAGGGACCAATGCCGCAATGAACCATTCTTTATTTTGGACGTCACTCATATCGAAGTTGACCTATGCCATCAACATCTTAAACCTCTCATCAAAGTCCCAAACCATCTCATTAGGGAATTGTTTGGATTCCTTTAGCTCTGTAATGTACTGCGCTTCATATTTTGGTTTCTTGAATTCTTTAAGCAGTCCCTTCCAAATCTCATCCAAATTTTTCTCTGCAGTCCCTTACGAGACCTGTATGAATCTCATGTACCAATTGAGCGCATGACCCTAAAGGGTGGTCACTAACTGTCCTTTCTTTACATCCTCGTCGATAGTCTGTCCGGCAGTCCAGAATACCTCACATAAGAACCAATAATGTTCTGGGTCATCAGTGCCATTTCCATGGAAGATAGGTAGCTTCACATCATCTCCTTCCATCCTAGACCTTCTTCCTGTAGATGCTTCTTTACTACTAGATGTTTCTTGGCACGTCGGACACGTCAATGTGGATTGTGTATATTTTCTTGATGGTGGAGTAGTGCACAGAGGTGTGGACACGTTGCTACCAAGGTTTGACCTTGCTGCCACCCTGGGTGTAGCCTGGGTTTGCTCGTCCTCTTCATTGTTGTAGGGTTGCTTCATCTCTTCTGGTTGTCCTTCATAGTTTTTCATTATAATCATAGTAGGACCTTCTCCTGTCCTTTTCCTCTTCTCTACTCGGAACCTTGCTCCTCCCCTTGTACAACCAGTTTCTTCCTCGGCTACCCTCACAGTCTCGTTGAAAATTACAGCCATCTACCCCTTATCTTTCCATTCGTCACCCCCTTCTATCGCAGTGTTCACAGCCTCTGCACACCAGAGTATTACTACTCGAGGTGCATCTTTAGTATGCCCTTTTCATAACCAAGCATATTGATTGACAATTGCAGAGACAACAAGAACCTACCTCGTGGTCCGTTGAAAAATTCCCATTTTGCTTCGTTGTAGGAATTGTTGGTATCAATCGCAAAATCAGTGATGTATCCTTCCAGGATACTGTCCAACCAAACTTTGATAGCCCTGGAGTTCTTGAATTAGCTCAGGGGTCCAAGATGTTGACTCTCCTCCCTGGAAATTGCACTTTTTATAGGTGAATCACGCCAACCAATCATAGAGAATGATGGGAAACTCACAGAAAAACCATTCGTGAGGACATTCATGAATGTATCTTTCCAACCAGTCATCTATCATCAACTTTGGGTTCTGGTTCTCAGCTTTAGCGAACTCTTGCAGTCTTAGGTTGAACCAATCTTGGATCTCCATTTTCATCGGATGCCACAACATATCCTCCTCTCCAGTCATGCCGAGGTCCCGACAACGGAACCATTTGTTGGAAAAAACCCACCAACAAAGCCTCATCGATGGGGGTTCCCACTCTATCGATGCCCAACCATCATGATCTCCCAGAGCACCAGCCCAGACAGGTTTTACCCTGCCCGACAACACCCGCAGAGTGGATGAATTCTCACCCGAGATGTTCGAGGGAGAGCTGTCGAAACCACGTTTCTGGAAGTAAGGAGGAGGATCGAGGCATCATTGATTTATTAACATAGCTATTGGATCTAACATACCCATTTGTCAGGTACCACAACATTCATCACAGATCTATTATTGTAATCACAGATCTAATAGATTGCATCATTCAACTATTCATTGCAGCAGTATGACATTCTTCATTCATAAAACAGAACCATCGCAGTAAATAAAGATAGGAAAAGACATCGCAACATATGAAAGGGAACAAGGACAATAGTGATTAAACTCAATATCTATCATATCATATTACTTCCATCCCAACAGATCCAAAATGGCAGTTGTTTTTCTCCACAGCGAGAGAAAGATCAATTCACAGAGTCGCATACAGGTCACAAAAGATTCAATCTCTCACTTTAGTCTTATCTCATACATATATATTCTCTCCATCTTCTTATGTGTGTGTCTTTACAATTGCAATTCTAATCTATATATAGGCTTGCGCCTTTACATTCAAGGTCCACTTCTAACTAACTCCTAACTAATTTAACCACTAATGACCTATATCCACAAAATATGGTCAACTGACACAAAAATATGCATAAAATATTCAAAAGCGGTTTTTTTTTCCCATCGCGCTATCTTTGGCTTGCGCGGTGTTGCGTGAGCTTGCACATCCTCCGCGGTGCTGTGCAACTCACTTACCCCAAAACCCCTACCAACACCAGTCCCGCCCATGGAACAAATATTGCAGATGGTCTTAGGATCAGAATTATTTTCTCTGCTAGATGGTTTCTCAGGCTACAACCAATTTTTGGTAACAAACAAAGACAGATTGAAGACTACTTTTAGAACTAAGTGGGGGAATTTTTTGTATAGAAGGATACCCTTTAGACTTATCAACGTGTTGAGGCCTGAAAATTCACAGGCAGCAACAGTGAGGGATTCTCCCCAATCAACGTTCCCAACTAGCCCGCTGACTGTTTGGTATAGGGAATCCGTCCGGTTTACGGTCCGGCTACCGTAGGTCAAAGTAACAAAACAAAGGCTTTACCGGTTGCGGCTCAACCCACCGTTAATTTTGTATTTTTGACTTAATGTATGATATGCACATGCCTAACTAACCATGCAGGGTGATAAGATGCGAGGAGCAGTCACAATGTGATGTGCAGGTTCTTACCTCTCATCTTAGGCTGACTAGCATCCCAATCACAGATAACACGAAAAAGAAACTAAATACCTAAACTATCCCTAGGGAGCAGGGTTATCGCTTGAGTAATACATTTTGTACATGCATTATGAAGAGTTATAGTTAGCTGACACTTCTTTCAAGACACACGAACAATTATAGATATTTAAACAACTAGATAGCCGATTATCTTATGAACAACATTTATTACTCACAGTGGAAAACATCCCAAAAGGTACTGAAGAACATTCAACAAGAACATAGGTTCAGGAAGTTAAATACTCTCACAGTAAATGAAACACAGCTGAAAACGAAATAGTTCCTCTTCAACATTATTCATTTAGTTGCATTGATACATTCCACATTTCGCTCTCTCCAGCAGGAAAAAGTTGCAGTTTCTGATTGTAAAACGAAGTAGTTCCTCTTACAAGAAAAATGGTTTACAAATTTTTTTCCAGGGGAAAAAGCCCCTTCTTAGTTCTGCTTTGAAATATTTAAACTACCACTATAGACCGCTTGGGATTCCCCCCAAACGCCTGACCCTTCAGTTCCTCAACGCTTCATATTCCTCAATCTTGCATGCTCATGGTTGGCTGAATAACTACTGGAATTTTCAGAGCTGCTCCTCTATCACCGTTCATTTTGTCCTTTTCCTGGGATTTGGATAGTTTTGGCCTTACTTCTACCAAAATGTCCATCTTCCTCCACGCCATGGTAGTTTGACCAATCTCCTGAACCAACCTGCGACCAATCAACAAGCATCATTCATTGGAATGGCATTTCAAAACACAGCATCAGATTCTACCGATTGAGTGACTATTCCACAAGAAAACGACCCGTTGCACCAAGGTGGAAGTCAAAAAAGATACGGGAGTCGGAAGTCAAAGGCTTCGACCAGCCGCAACGGCGGACGAGGAAAGGCTACAAGCACTCGACGGTGGGCGGAAAAACCCTGAATCGGAAGTCGGACGGTTTTCCCTTTCGGAAGCTCAATGAATTTGAGAGCCGCAACGGCGGAAGGGAAGGCTGAAGACACGCGACGCGGGTGGGAAAACTTTAGATCGGAAGTCGGCCAGGTTTAGACATCGAAAGGTAAAAGGCTTTCCCAGCCGCAACGATGGAAGAGAGAAGGCTTCAGACATGTATCGGAGAATTTAACTTACATCGGTAGTCGGGGCAATTCCCACTTCAAATGGCAAATCGGATTGGGAGCCGCAACGACGGACGGGAAAAGGCTATCAGCCACCGATTTAACATAAAAATGACGCCCGATCATAAGAAAACTTAAGTGCTTAGACAACTCAAAATCAACAAAGGTCAAACTATTTCACCTCAGAGAAAATGGTTTGCTCAAAGGGCAATTGATCTGATGAGTTTCAAGCTAGCAATCCAAATTCAATCCCGCGACCCACAACAAAACATTAACACAGGCATTCTCTAACAACAAGTCGCAAATTCATCATCAGAATCAACCAAAGCAAGAACGAGACCAAACATTTATGGATCAAACAAAACCAACGCAATTCTAAATGATGAGGAGGGGCCCAAATTTTAAAACTTTGGGAAGAACAGTTGCAGCTGCAACAACTGGCGATTACCTAGTGAACCTAGATCTCTAGGAGATCAACCTTTGAGTGACAGACTGTTCAACAACAAAAGCATCATATTGAATTCTTCTAGCAATATGGATTTCTCAAATGACAGAAGTGTGTACCCTTAATCATTGATGACAGTCCAATTAGGGAGAGTGGAAACCAGAATCGTCAAGTCCGGATAACTATGTTGAGGCCAGAGGATGACTTTCATTATTACCTTGGACACCATAGGATTGTAGCATATGGTAAACAGAAATATTCATTTGTTCCTCATTCCCATGCCATTTTAACACTTTTTCTTGTGCTTTTGGACTTTTGTCCCTTTTCATATGCGTTTGCTTACATGCCTTCCTTACTGAATTTTGATTCAGGATCCTCTATCCCATAGTGTCCTTCTTTGTGAGTGGTGTACTTCAAGTTTAAGCTCACAGACGGAGAGGATCTTTCGGTAATTTAGTACTTATGATTCAGCATCTGCTTTGATGTACGATGCTTTTCATAGGAGTTCTTTGATCCTTATCTGCCTTTTGGAATTCGTTTCTTGGCATGGGATCATTTATATTTAATATATTGTTCACCTTGCTTCTTTTGATGGGTCCTCTGCTATCATCCCCTAGACATTTTAAGTGTGACGTGGGTGGAGCCTCAACATAGTATTCCAGACTCTTTGAATCTGGTTTATTTCACAGGGGTTAAGCAGGACTTCAATGCACATAGATCTATTCAAGAAAACTGCTAAACTGGAAGAAATTCTTTCATAGCAACACACAATCCGATACCAAAACATTTATCAAACCCAGAAATTTCGGATGTATTCCATGCAACCGCAGGTTTTCTCCCTTTATTTAAATCAAGAAAACTCAAACAACAGCAAAATGGAAAAATGACTCAAAAGATAGACAGACGAATTATTTATATACAAGACAGAAGAAATCAAACAATACTCAGGAAAAATAAGGCTTGAGAACCAAACCATTTACTGGTAGGTTCTCCTCCCACCCCTGCAGATCTTGCAACTTGTAAGTAGAAGGGCCAAGCTTGGCTGTAATCTGAAAAGGGCCTACCCACAACTGCTGGAATTTGGTATGCTTTCCTTTCTCATCATGGGGGTGGTCCCACTTGATAACTAAGTCTCCTACTTCAAAGTCTTTTGTCCCAGCTTTATGCTTGTCAAACCATCTCTTGACTGACTCTTGTTGTTGCTTAAAGCGCTCTTTAGCTTTAGATCTAGCCTCCTCTGCTTTCAGGAGATTATATATTCTTATTTGTAAAACTTCATCATCCGACCCCCTAGACTCTTGAGCTAGTATGGAAGATGGTAGCATGATATTGGGAGGGAGGATGGCTTCTTTACCGTAGACAAGGGTATATGGGGACACTCCAATCGTAGACTTGGGGGTGACTCTATCAACCCAAAGGGCATTTGGTAAGGCTGAGTGCCAACTCCTCTGGTTTTCTACCATAGTCTTCTTTAAAATCCTAATCAGATTTTTGTTAGAGGATTCAGCCAGGCCATTTCCCTGTGGATAGTAGTTAGTCGAATAATGCAATTTTATCCCTTTATCATGAGCAAATGCAGTCAATTTAATTGATGAAAAGTATTTAGCATTATCAAATACTAATGAAACTGGAACTCCAAACCTGGTCATGATATGATCTTGTAGGAAGATGATGACTTCATCTTCGTTTGTCTTGCGCAGTGGGATAGCTTCGACCCAGCAAGTGAAATAATCAGTCGCAGTAAGAATGTACTTGTGCTACAGGGAGGAATTTGGTTTTATTTCTCCAATAATATCTAGCCCCCATTGCTCGAATGGTTCTGTGATCATCACAGGCTTTAGGGGTGTTGCTGCTTTAGGCTGTCTTCCACCACACCTTTGGCAAATATCACATTTCCTGACATATGCATGTGCATCCTTGAAGAGTGTAGGCCAATAGTAACCAACTTTGAGGATTTTGGGGCTGTAGTGTCTCCTGAATAATGTCCCCCAGCAGGACCGTCATGTAATTCTGACACTACTTTCTTCGCATCTTCTTTTTCTAGACATCTGAGGAGAACCTTGTCATAATTCTTTCTGAATAATACTCCTTCAACAAGTTGATAGGAGGCTGATTTAAGACGCAGAGCTCTTCTTTGTTTGGAATTCCAATGTTTTGGCATCAGCCCTGACTGCAGGTAATGCACAAGGTCTCTATATCAAGACTCAGGGGCTGTAAACAAAGGACATACATCCATTACATGTAATTCAGCCTCATCCTCCCATGCTTGTTCTTCGTTGTTCCTGCTTTCAGTCATCAATTTGCACAACACTTGACCTTTCACTATAGAGGCTGGCTTGAATTCAAGGTCGTACTCTTGAAGAGCTGTTACCCAGTTGCCCCTCCTTTCTCCTAACTCTTTTTGTATGAGAAGGGATCTTACAGCTGGGTAGGGGACTATTACTTTGGTTCGATTTTTTAATATATAAGGCCTGAATTGCTTCACTACCTTAAATACTGCGTAAGCTTGCTTATCAATGGCTGGGTAGTTTAATTCAGCCCCTTGTAGACCAGTACTCATAAAGGAGATTGGGAATTCATCCCCCCTTCTTCCTTTTGGGTGAGCACAGCTGTTAGCGAATCATCGGATGCAAAAGTATATAAAATAAAGTCTTTATCGAAATCTAGACTTTTCAAGGAAGGTGTGTGTGCAACAACAGTTTTAATTTTGCCGAAAGCATTCTTCTCAAGTTCAGTCCACTTGAATTGTGCATTCTGCTTGACCATCTGCTGCAGCGGCTTAACAGTCTGGGCGAAATTAGGCACAAACCTTCGTACGAAATTTATGGTTCCCATGAAGGATTGCATCCCCTTTTTATTATGGGGCAAGGGGATTCGTTCAATGGCCTTGATTCTTTCTGGATCAATGGAGATTCCTTGCTTTGAAACTATGTGGCCCAACAACTTTCCTTTCATGACAGCGAATACACACTTTTTAGGATTGAGTGAAATTCCATAATTACGACAGCGTTCAAAAATTTGCCTTAAGTGGAATGCGTGTTCTCCCCTTCTCTTTGATAATATTGTAATATCATCAAGGTATACTACCGCGCTTCGGCCAATCAGCCCGCAGAAATCTATGTCCATAGCCCTCTGAAATGTTGCCCCAGCATTTATAAGCCCAAAGGGCATCCTTCTGTAGGCAAAGGTTCCCCACTTGGTTCTGAACATTGTCTTTAATTTGTCTTCTTCGGCTACCAGTACTTGATTGTAGCCAGAGAAACCATCTAATAATGAAAACAATTCAGAACCCGAAACCATTTGTAGCAGTTGCTCCATGGGTGGCACGGGATAGTTATCTTTTTCTGATGCACGGCTTAGGTTCCTGAAATCCACACAGAGTCTGATTTCTCCAGACTTTTTCCTTACTGGTACCAGATTTGACACCCACTCAGAGTGTCTGACTTTGAAGATGATTCGAGCATCCAATAATTTCTTCACTTTGCTCTGAATCAAGGGCTCCAATTTTGGATGCATTTTTCTTAGTGGTTGCTGATATGGCTTGACGCCTGCTTTAATAGGGACGACATGCTTGATGATGCTGGTGTCATATGTTTTCAAGTCTTCGTACGTCCATGCGAAAACATATTTATATTGTTTAAATAGAATGATGAATTTGTCTCTTTCTGTTGGTGAACAACATTTGCCGAGATTCATGAACTTAGGAGCCGTTTTAGTCCCCAAATTTATCAGTTCGAACTGTAGCGATGAGCTATGTGTCTTTACGTTGGGTGGTCTTCTGAATTTTTCATTTAAATCGAACATTTTTTCCAACGTTCTGACTCCTTTAGGAATGAAATTATCGTATTTCATCTCAGCCTGATGCTCTTCATCGTCTATGATTGCTCCTTTAAACACCTCATCATTCGTTAAACATTCTATGATCTGTTGGTCATCATCGAACACTCATAGGTTCATAATCATATCAGGTATAAGGGCTTGAAAAGTAGTTCAACAGAACATCGATCATTAGTGGGTACGAGTCTAGCGGCTGATGTGGCCAATAGATCAGCAGCTGCGTTTTTTATTCTTGGAATTGAAATAATGTTAAATGCATTAAAATATTTCAGCAAATCCCATACCTCATTCTGGTAAGCTTTTAAGTGGGGAGAAATACAATGTACTGATTCTGGATTTGTTTCACAATAATTTCAGAATCCCCAAAAACTTTTAGATTACTTACCTTTAATTCAATTGCCTTCTTTAGTCCCTGCACCAGTGCTTTGTACTCAGCTGTATTATTAGTACACTCAAACTCTAATCTACATGAAAGGAAATGTTTCTTCTTTTGTGGGTCAATCAGGACATAGCCAGCCCCTGACCCTTCTAATGTCTTAGAGCCATCGAAAAATAAAGTCCAAAAATCATTAACTACTGAAAATGAATCTACTCCTACTGCTAAGTCTACTATTTTACAGTCAATCTCATCAGCCTGTGAGAATCGAAGGAGATCAGGCTGGGTATCAGATGTGTTGCTGGCTTCATCTACTTGGTAATTACCTGGTTCCAACTCAATAAAATAGTTTCCCAATACAGAATCCACCGGTACATTCTTCTCCTCTAGTTGAGTAACATTGTACTTCATGTGAGGCTCTCTTAAAATCTTGATCTGGTTCGGACTTCCTTTGTATGGAAACCATAGATGCGACCAATCTGAGGCAAAATATCCATTTAATTTGGCCGACCAATCTCTGCTCAGGATGAGACCGTAAGCATCTGGTATATCAGCCACCATGATGTTAATAACTTGGCAAACTTTGTCATTAGATGCCAAATGGACTAGGACATCTTCCAGCTCACCAATTACCTTTACATCTGTTCTATCCAATTGAACCACCCTCCACGTGGATGGCTTAGGCTGCCCATTGATCTTTTTACAGACTGATATGGGAATAACATTTACTGACGCCCCTGAGTCTACCAAGCAGTTATGTACATTATGATTGAAAATTTCAAACGTGAGGAGGAAAGGGGGATGTTTTCTTTTAGACTTACCTCCAACGCTGGTTTCTCCAACTTCTTCCTCTTCCTGAGGTTGGTTGCTAGCGAGGAGCTTCTCATCCGATGCTTCAAATGCTTTCAACAGTCTTTCCTTTTGCTGCAGTACTTTACACATTTCGAATAGTGGAACAGTCGCCTTTATCTTCTTTAAATCCTCCACAATGTCATAATCCATTGGCTGCTCAATGGGATGGGGTTTTCCAGCATTTTCTTCACTGGGATTGGCCTGCGCGTCACTTTGTCTAGGGTCTTGGCTGGTGATAGTGAACTCTGGAATTTTATCAGCCAAAGATTTGTCTTGAAATTTCTTCTTAACATTTCTCTGCAACCTCTTAATCTTTGGGAGTATAAGACTATCTTCCTTAACCGTCCCTTGACTCCTCGTGGCTACGTTAGTTTCCATAACGTCCTTGCACCCCTGAGTCTTTTCTTCTTCAGCATTGAATAGTGAGACAGAATTCCATAAAGCCATGGTTTCCTCTTCCTGTTCTTTAGTAGACGTAGAAGCAGAATCTTCTTTTCTTTCTTCATTTCCCTCTTTTGTCAATCTAGAATCTAACAGTTGATTCATGACTAACGTCATCGAATTTATCCACTATGGACAATTCTTCTCAGAGTGTGGCTGTTGGTGGAACGTGCAAAAATTATCCAAGCCTACCTCTGTTAAATTCATAGATGCAGTATTGTGCAGAGGAGGTTGAGACTGGTGGTTATCCTCTCTTTTCTTATAATATGGCTTATAAAACTTTTGTGCTTCCTTTTCTTTATCCATATCTATGATTTTATTGGAAAGTTTCTGCATAATTTTGGCCATATTTTCCAAATATGGAGACCTTTCTTCCTTAGGCTTAGTAAACAATAAGGCTTTTCTTCCTATGCCCTTCTCTCCAGACTGTTCTGGATAGTCTTCAATGCTTTCTCTTTCAACTTCCACTACTTCTGCTTCTTCATAGGTTTCTGTCAAAGTAGGCTTGGCCCTACCTTTGGAAAACATGGCCAGATCAGGGCCTAAAGCTGAAGTATAGTATTCAATAAGAACTTTGTCTGAAGGCTTATATGTTTCAGAGAATTTCTTGAGATATGCTGCAAACCTTTGAGTGAAACTGTGCACTTTTTCTTTTCTTTCTTTCTTCAACACGCACATCCCTTTCATGAGAGCTGCATGAGTTTTCTGAGTTGCATACTTACTTCTGAAGATTCTTTCGAAGGTATCCCAATCAGGAATAGAGTTAGCAGGCAATCCAAAGTACCATGATACTGTAGCTCCTTTAAGGGTATGCGGGAATAGTCTGCATACCACATATTCATGTTCCCCGGCCCTTAATCCTTCAATTGCCAAGTAAAAGCTTTGTAGGTGATCATCTACTAGTATTTTCTCATTGGGATCAAACTTGGGCAACATCTTGTCAAAGGCTTGAGGTAGGTCATGTAAAGGAGGTGTAAGGTTTAATAGTGATCTGGCTCTCCATGAAGGAGGTGGATTAGGTGGGTTAGGTGTTGAATTAGCATTTACTCCCGCCATGAGTCTAGGTGGGGAGTGAGGAGGTGAACCAACTGGAGTATGAGCAGGAGAACTGTGGGGGGTTTCTGGGCCTTCTAGGTTCAAAGGTAGTACAACCTCTTGTAAAGCAGATTCTACAAGCTCTTCCCAGTCTCCCACCAACACTGAGTCTTCTGTTACAGGACGATCTTTCCTTTTATATCCTCTTCTGGGCAATTCAGGGATGATTGGAAATCCTCCGATCTTCTTTACGTATGCCCTGGTATGCCTTCTCAGATCATTAACAATTTTGTTACCAACAGAATATAGATGTTCTCTTTCTTCTGGAATTGGATTATGAAACCCACTGGTTTCAGAACTGTTACCGGTGGAATATTCTCGGGAAAACGGGTTTCCTCGGCCAGCCATGCACTGGCGGCCCTCCTTCTAGCGCCAAAACTATTGAGGCCTGGAAATTCGCAGGCAGCAACAGTGAGGGATTCTCCCCAATCAAATTTCCCAACTAGCCCGTTGACTGTTTGGTATAGGGAATCCGTCCGGTTTACGGTCCGACTACCGTAGGTCAAAGTAACAAAACAAAGGATTTACCGCTTGCGGCCCGGCCCACCGTTAATTTTGTATTTTTGACTTAATGTATGATATGCACATGCCTAACTAACCATGCAGGGTGATAAGATGTGAGGAGCAGTCACAATGTGATGCGCAGGTTCTTACCTCTTGTCTTAGGCTGACTAGCATCCCAATCACAGATAACACGAAAAAGAAACTAAATACCTAAACTATCCCTAGGGAGCAGGGTTATCACTTGAGTAATGCATTTTGTACATGCATTATGAAGAGTTATAGTTAGCTGACACTTATTTCAAGACACACGAACAATTACAGATATTTAAACAACCAGATAGCCGATTATCTTATGAACAACATTTATTACTCACAGTGGAAAACATCCCAAAAGGTACTGAAGAACATTCAACAAGAACATAGGTTCAGGAAGTTAAATACTCTCACAGTAAATGAAACATAGCTGAAAACGAAATAGTTCCTCTTCAACATCATTCATTTAGTCACATTGATACATTCCACATTTCGCTCTCTCCAACAGGCAAAAGTTGCAGTTTCTGATTGTAAAACGAAGTAGTTCCTCTTACAAGCAAAATGGTTTACAAAATTTTTTCTAGGGGAAAAATCCCCTTCTTAGTTCTACTTTGAAATATTTAAACTACCACTACAGACCGCTTGGGCTTCCCCCCAAACGCCTGACCCTTCAGTTCCTCAACGCTTCATATTCCTCAATCTCGCATGCTCGTGGTTGGATGAATAACTGCCGGAATTTTCAGAGCTGCTCCTCTATCACCGTTCATTTTGTCCTTTTCCTGGGATCCGGCTAGTTTCGGCCTTGCTTCTACCAAACTGTCCATCTTCCTCCATGCCATGGTAGTTTGACCGATCTCCCAAACCAACCTGCGACCAATCGACAAGCATCATTCATTAGAATGAAGTTTCAAAACACAGCATCAGATTCTACCGATTGAGTGACTATTCCACAAGAAAATGAGCCGTTGCACCAAGGCGGAAGTCGGAAGGATAGGGGCGTCGAAAGTCAAAGGCTTCGACCAGCCACAACGGCGGACGAGGAAAGGCTACAAGCACTCGACGGTGGGCGGAAAAACCCTGAATCGAAAGTCAGACGGCTTTCCCTTTCGGAAGCTCAATGACTTTGAGAGCCGCAACGACGGAAGGGAAGGCTGAAGACACGCGACGCGGGCAGGAAAACTTTAGATCAGAAGTCGGCCAAGTTTAGACATCGAAAGGTAAAAGTATTTCCCAGTTGCAACGGTGGAAGAGAGAAGGCTTCGGACATGTATCGGAGAAGTTAACGCACATCGGCAGTCGGGGCAATTCCCACTTCGGATGGCAAATCGGATTGGGAGCCGCAATGGCGGACGGGAAAAGGCTATCAGCCACTGATTTAACATAAAAATGATGCCCGATCATAAGAAAACTTAAGTGCTTAGACAACTCAAAATCAGCAAAGGTCGAACTGTTTCACCTCAGAGACAATAGTTTGCTCAAAGGGCAATTGATCTGATGAGTTTCAAGCTAGCAATCCAAATTCAATCCCACAACCCACAACAAAACCTTAACACAATCATTCTCTAACAACAAGTTGCAAATTCATCATCAGAATCAACCAAATTAAGAACGAGACCAAACATTTATGGATCAAACAAAACCAACGCAATTCTAAATGATGAGGAGGGGCCCAAATTTTAAAACTTTGGGAAGAACAGTTGCAGCTGCAACACAACACTAGAGAAACTTTCCAGAGGGCCATGGATATAGCTTTCTGCAGGCTAATTGGCTGAAGCATGGTAGTGTATTTGGACGATGTTACAATTTATTCCCCAAAAAGAGAAGAACACATGTTTCATTTAAAAGAAATTTTCGAACACTATTGGAAATACGGTATTTATTTAAATCCAAAGAAATGTGTGCTTGCTGTATTAGACAAAAAGCTTTTGGGTCATGTAATTTCTAGGAAAGGGATGTCAATAGACCCAGAAAGGATCAAAGCTATAGCACAAATCTATTTTCCTCACAATAAGAAAGGAATGCAATCTTTTATGGGGACCATAAATTTTGTGCGAAGGTTTGTGCCCGATTTTGCTCAGATAGTCAAACCTCTGCAACAAATTATTATGCAAAGTGTTCAGTTTAAATGGATCGACTTAGAGAAAGGTGCATTCGAAAAAATTAAAGCAGAAATAGCTCACGCGCCCTCTCTCAAAAGTCCAAATTTTGACAAAAATTTCATCTTATACACTTTTGCTTCAGACAACTCGTTAGCAACAGTGCTTACATAGAAAGAATAAGGGGGAGACGAGTACCCTATATCATTCATGAGCACTCGACTACAAGGTGTTGAGTTGAATTACCCCATTGTTGATAAACAAGCATATGCGGTGTTCAAGGTGGTAAAGCAATTCATGCCATATATACTAAATAACAGAACCAAAGTTATTATGCCTCACCCGACAATCCAGAATCTTTTTGTACAAAGAGAGTTAGGAGAAAGAAGAGGGAACTAGGTTATAGACTTGCAACAGTACGACTTGGAGTTTAAGCCAGCAACTGTCGTCAAGGGGAAGGGGCTTTGCAAATTAATGGCTGAAAGCCAGGACAATGAAGAGAATGAATGGGAGAATGAGACGGAGTTGCACATGGTTTATGTGTGTCCCATATTTATAGCTCCAGAATCTTGGTATCGATATTTAGTTCACTATCTCCAACAAGGTTATTTGAATGAACACTGGAATTCCAAGCAGAGAAGGGCATTGCGCTTAAATTATGCATCTTATCAGATAATCGACGAAGTGTTGTTCAGAAAAAATTATGATGAAGTTTTCCTCAGATGTTTAGAACGAGAAGATGTAACCAAAGTAGTTAAATAATTGCATGATGGCCCTGATGGAGGTCATTTTTCAGGAGATACTACAACTCATAAGATTCTAAGAGCTGGATACTATTGGCCAACATTGTTCAAGGACACACACGCTTATGTTAGAAAATGTGATAAATGCCAAAGGAGTGGTGGGAGACAAGCGGAAGCAATCGGTCCATTAAAACCAGTTATTATTTCTGAACCATTCGAGCAATCAGGGATTGATGTTATTGGAGAGATTAATCCAAATTATTCATTACAACAAAAATATATCCTCACAGCAATAGACTACTTCACCGGATGGGTGGAATCCATCCCATTATGGAAAGTAAATGAAGATGCAGTCATGGATTTTTTGCAAGACCATGTTATGACTAGGTTTGGGGTTCCAATTTCCCTGGTTTTTGATAATGCATCTTATTTTTCATTTATTAGACTTACTACAATGTGAAAGGAATTAAAATGCATTATTCTGCTAACTATTATCCACAAGGTAATGGGTTAGCTAAATCTACTAACAAGAATCTCATTTGAATTCTAAAGAAGACCGTCATAGAAAACTAGAGGAGCTGGCAGACAGCTCTTCCAAATGCACTTTGGGCTGATCAAGACACACCGAAGAAATCCTGAGGTGTGTCACCCTACAACTTAGTCTACAGAAAATAAGTTATCCTGGCCCTTAATATTTTATTGTCTTCTTCTCAACTAGCATTGCCTTCTTCTCAACTAGCCCAAGCATATAGATGATCGAATAGTGAAGTCTTACAAGACCAAATCAACACTCTACTAAAATTAGAAGAGTCTAGATGCAAGTCCAAGGAAAGGTTTAAGCATCAACAAGAAATTGTGAAAAGATGGTTTGAAAAGCATTTATTAATCTTGCACATTGATCTAGGAACTAAGAATCAATCTCATCAAATAATAATCAACAAATACTCATGAAATGGTGTTAATTGGAACCAGAATGGTTTCCTCTCTATATATTCAATAAACAATGAATGGTTACAATACCAATGTCAAGCAATAGATTGAATGCATGAGGAATTCGAATACCTAAGGAGGTAATTCGAATTCAATGAGTGAGTCTAGCTTAACTGACTCTCAACCATAGGTTCACACTCAGTTAACCACTTGACCAAAACCCTAATTGACTCACCAAACCCTAACTGAAGTCGGAGTGCAATAAATGACTGAATCTCAACTGAAGGAGATCAAACACATGTCATAGCAAGCCAACCATCAAGTGCTAGTGCTCCATGACTTCAATGAACCCCGATGAGGTTAAATGAAGCTGAACTAACCATCAGAAGTTGGTGGAGGTTCCCTGTTGACTTCAAATCATTAAATAATGATAAATAATCATTAAATAATATATTTAATGAGAGGAGGTTCCTTAACTGACTGGTTGAACTGATTGTAACCACCAGTTAGCAATTAGGTGCATTAATATCACTCAGATAACCCCCGAATTTCTCCAGTTAGCCTCCTTGACTGTAGGTAGGCGTGGGTGTGACTGGATGATGGAAATTAATGCTCCACTGATGTCAATTAATGTCAATTATACTTAGGATAGTGGTTTAACTAGGCCAATTTGACCAAAAAGAGTGTGTATGATGGTAAATGTCTCCAACACCCCCCCTTTAAGCTATACTCAGGAAGAGTTAGAAAACATAGATGCATAAAAATTCTAGGGCCCCGACAACTAAGTCCATAGGTCACCCTGTACAATAAAGTAACTACTTAATATAACCAAGGAAACGGGGAAAACCTCATGGGAAAAATACCCCCCCTCAAACTAAGCAGTAAATCAAGAATTGGTTCTTCTATGCAACAGCATCGTGAGACTGTGCATGTGAACCTATGAATCCAAAATAAATGAATATTTCTATATGAATCTTCCACTTTGGAAGAAGAACAATGCACTCAACTGAATCAGAAATATAAACAGTTGCACGGTGAAAACTGGACCCATGTAGAGTAGCTGAAATCATCTGAAGAGAGAGCAAAGGTTCTTGAGGATTTGAACCATGTGTGGAACACTCAAGAAACTGATATTTTGTAGCCTTGAATGGCAAACCATGAGTAGTAAATTCAGCCCCAAATCTTAGGAGCAAGTGTCCAAGCGGATGCAGAATGTCTTCCTCTTTACTAGTTCTGTGAGGAGATGAGCATGTGACCAAAGGTAGAGAAGCCCCGGGACTCTGGAGAGTGAATGCTTGAGCTCCATAATCTGATATAACTTCTAAAATATCTAATGAATCACATAATAAAATATTATCAACTTCATATGAGGAAACTAACACCAAATCCCCATCAACAGTTTTGAAGAGAAAGTGCGGTGCTTGATTTTTCACACCGGAATTGGTGAGAGCAGCTACAAGCATGACTGAAAGATCTTGGATTTTAAAATATGAACAAAATAATATCAGATCAGAATTTAAATCAGATCTAAATAAGTTCACAAGAGATCCAAAACTGTGAAATGAAATCAAATCCCCAGCAGCAGTTTCGAAGGAGACTTGCGGTACTTGTTTCTTCACACCGTTGATGAGAACAGCTACAAGCAGTACTGAAGGTTTATGAAATTTTGAACCAATAAATATAAGATAAGATACAAATAAGGTCATATAATATCCAATAAGTTTCATATCAGATCCAAAATTATGGTCAACCGAGACGGTGGATGCACAGTTGTCTTTTTTTTCAAAATTATGAATTTTGGTGCATGCAATCCTGCAGGATTTTGCTAGAAGATCTAGATCATGGGGAGCAAATGTGTCACTCTTATAATTTGATATTTCTTCCAAAATATCAAATTTTTTTACATATTTTCACACTAGCATCAACATTAGAGGGAGAAAAATCAAATTTCTCTTCACTTTCGGAAGCAATTACTGGTAAATTTTGCACAGAATTCAAAGGAAAATCACCGATGAATGTTTGCATGGAAGTGCAGCAGTGTTTTTCTTCAATATAAAATATTTGAATGTCTTCTTCTATTTCATCAATATGAGGAGATGAGATATCAGATATCTCATAAACCTCTGAAGCATCAGGAGAAGGAGTCACTGCATGGAGACTTTCTTCAATTCGAATTGAATGTGTAGAAGATTCTGCTTCATCTTCATCTTGAACAACTTCATCAGAGAGAGTAGAGGCTGATAATTTTGAGTAAAGAACTTTTGTGGTGCTGGATGTGATCTCCAAAGTACTATTATGATCCTCATTGTGCTTGCCAAAGGTTCTGTCCAATTTTGTCCAGACTTCCTTTGGGTATTCAGCAGAACCAATAAGGTAGTACAAGCTAGGAGAAAGGGCTAGACCTATTGCTCCAAAAGCTCTGTCACCATCATTTAGCCAGTCATTCTCATTCTCATAAGAATCTTTTCCAAGTCCAATAGACACCTCATAGAGACCTTATCTCTTCAGATATGCAATCATCTTCAACTTCCATTCCGAATAGCTTGTGAATGGGGTGAGAAGAGGGATTGATGAGTCCATTCGAAGTTGTACCTGTTAAAACCTGCAAATCAAAAAAAAAGGGGCATCGTAAGGTCAGACAGCTTGCACATTTTAGGATTTCATCACACTCAACATAGTCAATCAAGCAAGCTTGATTAACACGTTGTTTACTTGGGGTATTGAGTGGTAAGCCTTGGCTTCTGGTGCAGTGCTAGATTTTTGAGCTATTGCTCACTTTTCATGAAGAAATCTGTCAAAAAGCTTGTTTTTCATAGATAGATCTTCATCCCGCCATATGCTCTGATACCATATTAATCTTTCACATTGATCTAGGAACTAAGAATCAATCTCATCAAAGAATAATCAACAAATACTCATGAAATGGTGTTAATCGGAACCAGAATGGTTTCCTCTCTATATATTCAATAAACAATGAATGGTTACAATACCAATGTCAAGCAATAGCTTGAATCCATGAGGAATTTGAATGCCTAAGGAGGCAATTCGAATTCAATGAGTGAGTCTAGCTTAACTGACTCTCAACCATAGGTTCACACTCAGTTAACCACTTGACCAAAACCCTAATTGACTCACCAAACCCTAACTAAAGTCAAAGTGCAATAAATGATTGAATCTCAACTGAAGGAGATCAAACACATGTCATAGCAAGCCAACCATCAAGTGCTAGTGCTCCATGACTTCAATGAACCCCGATGTGGTTAACTGAAGTTGAACTGACCATCGAAAGTTGGTGGAGGCACCCTGTTGACTCCAGATCATTAAATAATGATAAATAATCATTAAATAATGATAAATAATCATTAAATAATATATTTAATGAGAGGAGGCGCCTTAACTGACTGGTTGAACTGATTGTAACCACCAGTTAGCAATTAGGTGCATTAATATCACTCAGATCACCCCCGGAGTGCTCCAGTTAGCCTCCTTGATTGTAGGTAGGCATGGGTGTGACTGGATGATGGAAATTAATGCTCCACTGATGTCAATTAATGTCAATTATACTTAGGATAATGGTTTAACTAGGCCAATTTGACCAAAAAGAGTGTGTATGATGGTAAATGTCTCCAACAGCATTAGTACGGGAAGAAAGAGTTTGAAGTAGGTGATTTGGTTTTGAAATGGGATCACCCACATGATGAAAAGGGAAAGCACACTAAGTTTCAATATTTATGGATAGGCCCATTTTAGATTGCAGAAAAGTTAGGACCTCGACTTATAAGTTAAAGGATTTGCAAGGGTGGGAAGAGAATCTGCCAGTAAATGGTTTGGTTCTCAAACCTTCTTTTTCTTAATGCTCTTGATTTTTCTTTTCTGTACATAAATAAACCTTTTGATTTTTGTTTATTTGATTTGTCATTAGTTTTCCTTATGTGCATTTGTTTTCTTAGAATTTGATTTATTTTAGTTTGTTTATTTTCAATTTTCAAATAAACCAGTACAACCTTTGGAATTTGGGAAGCATTGGAATTTTGGGGAAATTTGCAAATATTTTGATCAAAAGGATTCTTATTAAATTTACATATATCATGTTTCATATTCTTTAATTTGGTAGACTATCTGAAAGGGGGTTATGAACACATTGAAGTCTTTTTTTAACCCCTATCGAATAACTAAGGTTAGAAGAATCTAGAATACTATTTTGGGGCTCCATCCACTACACATTAAAATCTGTTCTAGGAAGCCAGCAACAAAGGACCCACGGAGAGAAAATAGAGTGGACATATGTATAGTATTTAAATGATCCCATGCCACAAATAAAATCCAAAAGGCTAAAAAGAGTCAAAGCTCCCAGAAACAAGCATACAACAAAATACATACTAAATAAAATTAGTATTAGATAAGATTGCTCAGAGGTTATTCTCCGTCTGTGAGATGAAAGAAAACTATCCCTCACACAAAAGGACACTATGGATGGAAGAACCTAAACCAAGTTTTCAAATGAAAGAAGAAATCCGAGAAGACTCAAAAGGACAAAATTCCAACAGCGTCAAAAGAATGCAAAAGCGCATGGGAATGAGGAACAAATGAATATGCCTGTCCACACTTTGTTACAATCCTGTGGTGTCTAAGCTATAAGCAATCTGAATGCAGAAGAAAATGAACCTCATATCTTGGCCTTGGAAGAGTTATCGGTACTTTTGGAAACCCTGGTTATCTTATCTTAGCGGACCATAATCAATGTTAAAGTTCTAAATCTTGCACTCCTCAAAAGGTCTAGACATCTTAAAGAAATATTGAGAAGTTTGGGAAGAATTTTTTTAACATAATACTATAAAGAAACCTTGGTTTTAAAAGTCAGGTTTTCCAGAGATCTATGTTCACCAGCTAGTCGCCAATTGTTACTACTGCAACTATCCCCCAAAAAAAATTTACATTTTTTTAGGACCCCCTTTAAAATCTTAGTTTTGCTTCCTAGACACTTTGAATTTGAAATCCAGCTTTTATGGTTTGTTTCTATCATGGAAAAGTTTCAAGAATTTCATTTTTTTTACTAAGGAGAAAAATGTGCTTCTGACCTGCTATAGCGGATGGTTTTTCCAAGTCAAGAGCCGCTACAGTGGACACCTTTCCCTTTTTATGCCGCCACAACAGATGTTTTCTCAGGTTTGGGCCGCAACAATGGTTGCAATTTTAATTTAAATATCAAATATCCTTCCGATTTAATTTTTTTGATATGGCAGATGAGTCTTTGGTTTGATATTGAAAATGCTTCCAATCATTTTTTACCCCGCAACAGTGGATGGTTGATAGCTTTCGAACCACTACGGCGGCTAACCTTTATCTTTTCCTTTCGCTTAATTTGTTGAGAGCCTGGCCGCAACGATGAGATAATTTTTTTTTTATCGAGCCATTGTAGCAGAGGTTTTTCCTAAAGTGTTATCCAGTCTCTCTTTCCGCTACATTGGAAGTTCCCTTGGGTCCGAGCTGCAACGATGGATGGGATATTGTATTGAGGATCGGAGCTTCTTCCGATTTTTCCATTTTTTGCTTCATCGGATGAGGTTTTGTCACTCTGTCGTAACGATGGGGGTGGTTTTAATCGATAATCTGGATCTCACCACACCTGCTTCGATAGAATAATTTTTGTTGTTGAGCTACTACAGCGGTAGCCTTATTGGATTGGTGCCTTATACGCTTTGACTATCGGAGTTGCAGCGTAAGTTGGGTGCATTGTTGAGTCTTAAGCCGGTGTTGTGGCTGTGTTGGGAGGTATCAAGCCGTCGTTGTCAGGGCTCATTGCATAGTGAATTATCGTTCACTTCCATATGCGATAAGTTTGGAGCCAACAAATTTTGTCCGTGTGCATGCGAATTTAATGGTTTTAACTACCACTTTTAAAGTTTTTTAGCTAGCAATTGTCTATTTATACTCGGAGAACGGTGTTTTTACCATCGCTTTTTATGGTGAAGGGTTGAAATCTTTGTTGCGATTTTATCCCGTCCTAGAGCTCGTTCGATTGGTGGAGATTACCTATGGAACTTATATGGTACGTCCTTACCGAGTACCTCCGACTGTGTGTCCACTGCCAAGTAGTTTTTTCGTTCATTTGTGTTGGTTTGACGAGTTAAAAAATGATTTTTTTGAGGTGTCACTTGTGGTTCTTTCGAGAAAGGTTGGGTAGGTTTGGTTTTGGTTTTAAAAGGTGGGTTTTCCCTTTCATTTTTACGATCCTTCATTTCCTGTTAGTGTTCAAACTTTCCCTTTCCACCATACCTATCCTGATTTTTTACCACGTTCGACCGTAGAATTTTTTCCCGCGGTTTATTAGGTTATGACGATTATCTAGGTGCTCGAGCTTTTCGCCAGTATGGAGCAGATTGGGTTCTCGTCTTCAAGCGTTTTTATGGTTTACAGTCTCCTCGTCTCAGGAAAACCCTGTAGGTTTCAGCGCTATATATTTTGGCCATGGGATGTTAAGCCCGGAGATGTGAACCTAGGGCATCACCGCCATGAGCGTTGGAGTGGGGTGTTTTGGGCCGTGAATCTGCTAGGGTATTTGCATCAAAGTGCGGAAAAGCCTCACAGTAGTTAGGTCGCATTTTCTTTTCTAGAGTACAGAGGCTGAGGTTTGCCTATAGCCAGAGGTTTTATTGCCAAGCTCTACCCAAAAACATGCATCGGTTGTCTTGACCTAATGGCTGAGGATATCAGGGTAATGCAAAATACTGATGATTGTTTGGGACAGTTTGGCTAACATATTGTATCCAGTTTATTTTATTGCATAATTTATTTTTCTAATGATGTGAATGCTAAAATGTGTTCTGGTTTTTTGCAGTCAATTCTTGCACTAGATAGTATGGCGAAGAGAGGTAAAACAAAAGCTAAGATTGTCGACTATGACTCAAATGCAGAGGTTGCAGAAGTTGCACCTGTACCAAGGGTAGAGATCATTTATGAGGATACAAAGGAAATCACTAGAGTTGAGCCCGAGTTCAAATGGGGTCAGATTTATCACTAGATGGTGGAAAAGAAATTATTAGAAGTGGGGTTGGAAGACCTGGCCTTGTATGATAATGTGCTAATATCTGGGATAACCAATGTGACCATTAGACCCAAAATTTTCCCTTGTGTAGAAGTCATTGTATGGATTCTGCCTAGGATAGATGCAACAGGAATGTTGATGAACTATGTATAAAACAAAGGGTTTGCATCCTTCACACCTGCATTTTTATCAGCAGCATACAGCTTGCCCAAAAATGAAATTAGTTTCACAACAGAGTGGGTGAAGAGCTTGAAACTCGATTACGCTTCCACAACTAAGATGATGATGATTGAGGGAAAAAAATTTAGACACAAGCAATCGGGGGAGTATGAGACAACTCATCTAAGGACCCCATACAAATTAATAGTATTGTTGTTGAACAAGATTTATGGCAGAGCTGATGGGAAGTTTTACAAGTTTGGGTGGATCGCACTTATATACCATATAGCTATGAAAGGAACTGTCTTCAACTGGGCTGACATAATAGCCAAAAATTTGTCCACCTCTATCAAAGTAGCCCAGGAAGGTTTTCACCTCAGCAAGTCTGAATTTTATATTCCTTCCTTCTTAGTGGATTGCATATTTTACTACCATCGTTTTGAAGGGCTAAAGTTTACTTGGAAGGGAGGGAAAGCTCCTATATATATAGCTTACCATATGTTGGGGTATCACAAATTTCATAATCACTATAATATGATCTGTGAGGAATTCTTGATGCCCTTATACAAGCTAATCTATCTAGAAGAATGTCCATGCCTATCTGAGGGAGATTTGGAGTCTATTAAAGAATATGGGGATTATTTTTTCTCAAAAGAAGGAACATATTTGAGGATGTATGGGGGAATGAAAGCAGCCTCATTGCTACCAAAGTACGCAACATATTATATAGTTCACAAAGAAGTTGTTAGACAAATTTTCTTGAATGGATTTGGAAGCCACATGTTCGATCTAAATAAGGTTGTGTTCCCACCATTACCCTTCTATGTGGGTAGTTACAAGTTCATCGAGGTCAAAAATTCCCCTGAATTTGTTAAGGAGTTGGAAAGTTTCCATTTTGGTGAAAAGGATTTTCACTAGAATTATTCTCAAGGAAATGTTGCAGCCTATAAGGCGGCACTTAAGTAAATTTTGAGTATGTTGACTATGTGGACAAAGAAGAAGATATGTATAGGAACATTTACATCTCGACCGCCTTGAACAAGAAGCTGAAACTGAAGACCATAGCAGCTGGGGATAAAGATAGTGGGAGCAACAATCTAGAATCAAAGAGCCAAGAGGAGGAAGCTGTCAGGAGAGTAAAAGAAGAGGTTTCCTGAAGACTGGCACAAGGTTCCAGAAAGCTCTTAGCTGAATAAAAGCAACGAGAAAAATAAGAAGAAGCTGCTAGGATTGAGAAAGAAGAAGAAAAGAGAAAGAAAGAGAAGGCTATCCAAGAAAATATTGTTGAGCTAGAAAGGTCCATAACTCAAGAAGCCTTGAATCCAGAACAAGAAGTACAATACCAAGAAGATTTCGCAAAATAACAGTCCAAGGAGAGTCAGGATGATGTAGGTGGTGAGGATCAAGGACGAATCCCTGTTTGGAATGTCCCTGAGGACCTTCCATCCACTTCCAAAAATATACTTATAGGAGGGCATCTCCCTTCAGTTAAGTTGGAGTTGGTGCCATTGACCTCATCGAAGCATTATGAGGTTGCATGCCTAGAAGATGTATAGTTCGATCCCAAAAAGAAGTCAATTGTGTGGAGAACATAGAAGACTTTGAGGATGGGAGACCAACCCCTGATCACCATAGTCACAGAAAGAACAGTGATGAAAAATGTAGAAGATAATCTGGAGCAATTGGCCTCCCTAGGCATTGCAAATGCGTATGAAAATGCTCACAATATTGATAAGCTCATAGAGACCCTTGAGCGGTTCAAGGGTAAGATGGCCAAGATGAAAGAGGTCT
This sequence comes from Pseudotsuga menziesii, assembly GCA_001517045.1. Lineage (NCBI taxonomy): Eukaryota > Viridiplantae > Streptophyta > Pinopsida > Pinales > Pinaceae > Pseudotsuga > Pseudotsuga menziesii. The sequence continues at coordinate 150,818 of LPNX011187610.1, forward strand.
TGAGGAATGAAGAAAGAGTCTACATAGAATCTAAGAGAAAGTATGAAGATACTCTTTCAGATTATAAAAAGCTTCAACAAGAGTATCAAATTCTAGAAGAAGAGCAGGATACTTTGAAGTTGTCAAACATGAACCTTAGTAGGGAGAAAGGGGAAATGGAAAATAAAATTGCAGAGATGAAAGAACAGAAGTCTACGGCTGATCAGCAAGAAGAAAAGTATGAAGCCCAAGTGGTGAGATTAGAAGATCATAAGATTTGTTTGGAGGTGTTGTTGAAGGTAGAAAATGAACAAAGGACAGATATAACACCTCTAACAAAGGATGCTCTTTTTGTCAGAAATAATATCTATCAGATGCATGTTCAGATCGTGGGAGAAGTCTTCAAAGTCAAACAAGTAGAAGATAGATTGCAAGAAATATCAGCCATGGCTATAGAGTTCAAATACAAAACTCAAGACGTTGTAGAATTTTTTCAAGGACGATTGACATGGTTGGAAACAACCAAGGAGACTCCAGAAAACACACCAGTCAAAACTCCAGACAAATTGCAGCTTGATTATGAACTGATAGGTTTCAGCAATAGAGCTGCTGAAAAATTGATAGAGGTAGTCCAGAAAACAATAGATAAATGCATGGATTTTTCTAAGAAAGTACTCACCACCTATAATAGTTGTCAGACATCATCTAAGAGGAGGCTGGACGAGCTCCCACCTCATGAAGAACACTTGCAGCAACTACATTGTATTTTTCAGGAGGATGAACTTAACATACAGTTGATAAAGAACTTATATGAAAGGGTGATTAAAAATGTCATTGCTCAAGCTGCATTTAGTAATTGCCTTTTAGAGGATCAGTTTCAACTACTCCCAGCAAGGATGGCTGAAATAAGGGCTCAAGCTTCCAAACATGAAGTCACAGTCAAATTCTTGGAGCCAGTCGAGTTTGAGATAATTGCTTCAAATGCTAAGCCATGGAAGCAATTCATTACTGAGTTGACTGAGCCCATTTAAGTGTTTTGTCTTTTTGACACATGGAAATATATTTGTAATAATTTTTGTATTTATCTCTTACTTAGTGAAGGCACTAAAGACAAATCTTTTGTAACCGAATGTGAAGGAAGCCCAAGGGGCAGGAAAACCAAGAGTTTTTTTAGATGTATAAATGTAGGTGAAGTCAAATAGGAAAGGGACTTTTCTAGATTTCTTATGTGAAATACTTATTGTAAGAGGAACTATTTGTGATTATAATAAAGAGGATCGAATTTTCTGCTGGAGAAGGAGCTGTTGATTTTCAAATGCATGTTGTTTGGATGGCTAGATAGAACTATTTATGTGTTGGATTTCTATGCAAATTTGTGAGATCGTTCTAACTCTGAACTATTTCTTAGTTGTGAATGATTTCATTTTCTTGTTTTGAATCTTGTGCAGCAAATGAGTAATGAATGCTTTAATAAATAATGAGCTATCTCTATGTTAATCTTTCTGCTGTGTTCCATGTATACTGAATTATATCAGCTACCTGTAAAATTTTGTGTGCATAAAATACAGTACATTACTGATACAAATAATCATGTTTCTCCCTAGGAATAGGTTAGTTAGAATTAGATAAGTTAGTTGTTATTTTCTTTCTGTGATTTAGGAAAAAGGAGATAAGACGGTAGGTAAGAACCTACACATCAAATTGTGAAACCTTTGCTTCCTGATCATCTGCATTTAATTTAGGCACTTGCATATCATTTATAAAACATAAAAAACTCACATAAACGGTGGACCAGGCCACAACAGGTAAAATAGATTTAAACCGTTACTTAACTCTACGGTATTCGAATCGTAAACTGGACGGATTCTCCATACCAAACAAGAAGCAAGCTAATTGGGAGCGATTATTGGGGAGAATCCCTACTGTTGGTACCTGGGATTTTCCAGGCATCAACAATTGTATAATGTGTTTGTTTATCATTTTAAAATGATCCTACTATGATTTTTGTGTGTTGGATTTATATTGTAATGTATTGGATTTTATTACAATAACCCATGCACAATAGTTTATCATTAAGCATGTGTTCTTTCATCCTAAAAAAACCATCTTAATCTCTAAGTCTCTGCAATCCTTTGGGTGATACCCACTCCTTATGGTATTGAATATGCCAACACTCTAGACTATTATGAGCCCCTTTGTTGGATGAATCCCAAGAACCCCATCCTATATTTTGTTTTAATAGTGATGCTACTTCTCTTGTGAGTAGTCGGCTCCATTCACTTTGCATTTTGTATTTTGTCTTTCAATTCACAAAATTATACCCACTAATTAAAGAGAGAGAGGAATTTGTTGTTACAGACATTGATTTAGAGACTCGGTATGAGTTAGATGAAAGGGAGTTGAGGAAAGATTGAGTATGGATATCCATTCACTTACTCCACCTTGTAGGAATATGAGATGGATTAACCAAACATTGGAAGAGACTTGAATGAAGATAAAAGAACCCATATGTTCAAGGAGGGTGAGTAAACCTCCTAGGAGATATGTTAGTCATAATGCATTAGTTTCTTCCATTTGTGACCCTTCCAGTTACTAAGAGGAGGAGAGATTTGATACATTGATGGAGGATGATGACGATTCTAGGATTTCAATTGATGAGAGTATTGTATAGTGCAAGGACAAGATCAATGGGTTCTCTAATATTAAGAATCTTTATTTAAGATTATCATGGGGTAAGGGAGTTGACCATGATTTTACTCTTACTTCAGGATTCTCTCAAAATGAGGGAATTGGTCTAGCTTAAGTTGTTTCAATTCCCATATGATTTGAGGTGCATGAGAGGAATTCTCTTGTTGAAATGTTATTGATGGCTTTGCATAGGTAAATTATTACCTATATCATGATCTTGATACTTAAGGATCAATGTGTTGACTTATGTAGAATTTTAGCTTGATGAATTTGATAGATGTGATCAACTTGTCATGATATTCTATGGAGATATGGTTATATTTGCAAGATATACCATATAACGCATGGTGTGGTGTCTGTGGATTTTGGCCTGTAATGTTGACATGGTGGATATTGGAGTTCGATATATTACTTATGTGCATGGGTTTTGTTCCTTCATATTCACGTGGTAAGTATTCTTTAGAATTTAGATATGTTATGATAACATGGATGTTAGTTTATTTATAGGTGATAGTGGTTCATTATGCGACTAAAATAGGTACAAGTTTGTAGGTAGTAACTTTGTTGGAGTTGCAAAGGAAGTCAACAAGTGTCAATGTAAAATATTTCTTCCTAAAGACGGAGTATTAACTTTTGGTTTAATACAAAAGTGCACCATGTTTGGGGTGCTTCATGATATTTTTGGTACATGGTGTATGTTCACCCCCTGGATGGTATGATATGGATTGGAACATGGGAAATGATTTGTGATGGATTTGCACATTGGAGAGAACTTAATCGGTGGTTTCTTGACCTTAGTTTGTTGATTGCTTGGTATTTTTCCCTTAGGTGTTGGAGTTCCCTTGAGAGCTTAGGAAACATTTTTCATGATGACCACATGAAGAGGTTCACTTGCTTGGATAATTCCCTACTTAGGAGAAGGAGCATTGGGAATCTTGGACGAGGGAATTGAACCCTAGACAACATGGGATAACTTGGATTCCTATGAAATCTAGTGGATTGTATTAGCCTTGATATAGAGATATCATATGTATAATGACTTTGTCTTATGCATGATAATTAATTTCTCATATATACAAGACTTGTGTAAATTGTATATTTATTTTCTTCATGGTTTATAATTTTTAGACTATAAACCATATATGGTTTATAATTTTTTACTATATATGTCTTATTGATAATTTATGGTATACACTATGTCAGATAATTTTGAAACAAAAAGGTAGCAATATGTCTTTTCACTGTCTATACCGGAAATTAGCAATATGTCTTCTCACTGTGAAAACCTACATACTTTAATATATATGTCTTATTTATTTGACATAAGTAAAGGGAAATTATGTTAAGTGATTTAACATCACAATTGAATAAGATGAGGAATGTTTTATTGTTGCATTTGCTACTATAAATAAGAGTTTTCAAATATGGTTTATGCATTATAAGATTCTCCTAGAGCATTGAAAATTATTGAAACACTTTTGATATCTTTTTCTTTTAGATTGTCTAGAAGTTTGGGCTGTTAAGGATTGAAATATTGTTAATATTTGAGAAACCTCTAGATAACATGTGAATTTTTTTATCTTGCATTAAAGTCAATATTTGCATCGAAATTTCCACATACATGGGACAACAGAATCAATGTTGTTACTCAAGATCTATGATGGAGAAAACATATAAAATAGCTATGTAATTAATGAAATCCAAAAACATAAACAACCAAACAAAATAAACCAAAAGAAAATAGCAATACAAATCACATGATCATTTAATACATGAATTGGTAATGGATAAATACAAAGGGAGAAAATATGATGTATTTATTAGTAACCTTTGGAAATCGGTCTTCAAAGTCGGCAAGTAAAACCTGGAACTTGTGTCAAATGATTTGAATACATTAGCATAGAGAATGCATTGGGTGGAGCTCTTTTTGGTTGTGCCTACATGCATTGATACAATTTATCATGTGAAAATACATCCTTATGGATCTCTTTATCCTTCTTCACAATGTGAGACCATCAACCTAAAATTTTAATATTCTTGATCTTGAAGGTTTAATAGATTACCATAGTGCTTAAACGACTTCCACCATATGTAAACATTGGCCTTTAATGCTCCAACACTCTAATATTTATGAATACACCAACACTCCAACCCTTTGAAGCACATGATTTCACCCCCTTTACATATTCTTCAATACTAAAGCCATCAAAATGTCTTCTAAAATGAATCGAAATAGAAGAATGGTTTTGAATAAATAACATACTTTTCAATGGAGGTCCTTTGTGTACATAGGGTTTTAAGGAAACAAGTTAAAATGATTATATCTCCCTCGATATTGATAAAAATCTCCCTATGATGATTTTGAGTCACAACTGAAAAGAGTTTTAACGTCCACGCTACTAATTAGAATCTTTGCTATAACCTCGATTTTGAAATTCCATGTCCACTCTACTTCAACTAATGCTAATATGGCTACAAATCTAGGTGCTTTGTCAAAATATATCTAATTTGCAATAATTATTATCGTTAGTGGCACACACACACACACACATGCACACACGCACACTGAAATCACTTTTTGGGGGGAGAAATGTAGATTTGCAATTTGTTTCTTTATTTTCTACAAAGAAATCTACAAAATGGATTTGAATGTCACAACCTTATTTGTCCTCTTGGATATATATATACCCCGGTATGCTAGCTCAAGTGGTCGAGTGTTGTAAGTTGTGAGCAGAAGGTCTCAGGGTCAAATCCTTGGGAGGCTATACATCGCTATATAAGGGCCTCACTTGAGGTCCCCATCCGGTTAGCTCTGTAATCAAAGTGAATGGGTGAGGCCCCTTCGGGTGGCCCCCCTGTGCATTGTTCTCATGGACGTAATAAGCCTTGCCGGGGGTAGGTGAACCACATTGAAAAATGTATATATATACATATACATATAGATACAT
>LPNX011187610.1:156571-179007 GCA_001517045.1 Pseudotsuga menziesii
ACTAGAACTATGGAGAGGTTAAACATGAAAATGATAATCAACGAAGTCGATTATAAGTGACTCCCTTGCCATGAGTGCCAATAATTATGCATGAAGTTAATTCAGAGCAGTCACAAGAGGAAATGACCTCTCCCATGAATGAAGCGTCGAAGCTTGGGTTTCAACACCTGAAGGGAAATAATAGTTCATGTACTCCCATAACATAAAACAATCATGTACCAGCACATAGGAAAGGGGCACGGGCGAAGAAGGACATTGCCTTGTTATCCGTTGGTAAGGATATCAGATTAAATGAAATTATGGAATACCTATATTTGGCCTTGGTAGGACGTTTCTATGGTAAAATAGTGGGTGAAGTAGCACTGCGTGGGTGGATGGATGACAATTGGAAGCCTTACCCGAAGCAAATGTCGATGTTTCACATACTATCTTGTGGTTGGATCCACTTCAGGGTAAAATCAAAAGAAGATAGACATAAACTGTTGGATAATTATTGGAATTGGGGGCCCTATGGACTGATTTAGAAAGGGTGGTAGGTTTATTTTGAAGCAAACAGAGAACCACATAATGTTCAACAAGTCTGGGCCATTTTTCCTGGACTCCCAATGATGTTCTGGCATAAATAAATATTGGAAGCGATTGGAGGAAGAATTGGGAGATTTGTCTCGTTAGAAGAAAACTGGGAACAAAAGGTGGACATGAGATGTGCGAAAATTTGAGTGGAGGTGTATTTAAGGGATAGACTGTACTAAGAAATTATGCTGGAACTGCATGATAGAACATGGAAACAACACCTGGATTACTGGAATATCCCCTTCTGTTTTTATGCATGTAGAAAATTCAGTCATCTAATAAAGGATTGTCCTAAAGCTTATGCGAGTCATGTTTGGCATAAGAAAATCTGGGTCAAAAAGACTGAACAAAATAGTGTAGGATATGGGCACTTTGTGCAAGAATGGAAAGGTGGTGGGTCGCAGCTCGAAGTGAATGCAACAGAGATGGTTACACGACCCAACACTAGTAAGATGGAACCCTCTCTCGAAACATCCCCTTCTGTCAATAAATTGAATTCTCTAGTACTTGAATTAGATTCTTATTCCATGCATAATAACAAGAAAGGAGTAGTTGAAATTCCCGTGAAAACTGGAACCGCAACACTTGTACCGGAACATGGGGAGGAGGGAAAATGTGTAAGCCCAGAAAAGGCTTCTAGTAATATGTTATTATCTCGTAAAGAGAACAAAAAACCCCCCTCTTTGGTAAAGAAAAAAATTTATAATACAAGATCCAAAGTATATTTAATGGGAGGAAAGGAGCTAGTATCGAAGGGAGGGTTGGCCCTAGATTTGATACCAAAGGTAACCCTCAAAAGAAAATCACAAATTTTGAAATCTAAAACTCTAGTGGAGATAGAAGTTAAAATTGGGAAACATGAAACAATAAAGAGAGCCCTTAGAGCAAGGATATCCCAGCACAGGGTTCCTTGATTCTATGCCTATCTTTCAACACTAGAGGGTTAGGGAGCTCCCCCAAATTAAAATCTCTCAAAAGGATGATCACCAGTTTAAAACCTATGGTCATCCTATTACAGGAAAAAATTATGGAAGGAACCAAAGTGATCGAAGTATTATATGTTAGAATAATCAACCCATAGTTACCTACCTTAGACATTAATTAATCCATTTTTGTCTTATTTGCCTAGTTTCCAATATTCCACTCTATGCAAGTTGTCTTCCACGTGCCATAGAAATCAAACATGCAAAAATAGAGTCATGGAGCACTTGTAAAACCTACTGGAAACCATATTTAGCATGTCTACTTTATTCCAGATCCTCCCTAGTGCATATCTATTTTTTCTGCTAAGTTGCCTGCTTTATTGAGATTTATGGCAAAAGGGAAAGTAAGACTAGGTGTAGTTGACTTGTTTTTTCCCCTCATCATCCTCCATTATTTTATCCTAATAAAAGCATTTATGAGTTGTCTTTCCATCCCTTATTATTTTTCCTACTTGACTTTTCCAATTCGTGAGCCTCTAAGTGGATTTGGAAACTGCTTTATGCACCTATGGGGGATTTGACTAGATTTAGTAAGCCTACTTTTTGACTATTTCGAATGGAATCCTTATGCATTTGAATCTCTCAAGTAATTATATATTTCAGCAGCCTATGAATTCATAAGGTTGGATATTGTACACTAATTCAATATAGATTAGTGTTATTCTCCAATTTCATTCTCCTTTGTGTGTAAATTTGCATGTTTGATTAGCAATTTTGTGAGTGCAGTTGTGCTATCACTTGGGTTCAATTTCCACATGGTATCAAATCCTTTGTATATTGATTTCTCTACTTCCATATTGCTATTGTAGGTTCGACATCTGACTGGGAGCATATTCTGCTGACTGAAGGGATAGTTTCTGAGCTATGGATCAATCTCAGAATATCATCTTGACTCCATTTAATTTATTTGAATGGAAATAAGAGATGGAGATACTGTTGAGAGTGAAAGGTATCTATGGGGTGACTATGAAAAATGAGGAAGATCCTAATGCAGCTATAGAGAAAATTAAATGGCACAATAGGAGGGATGAGGCCTATGGTCTTTTGTGTCTGAGCATATCAAGAGACCTCCTCTTCCATCTTGATGGATTGACATCACCTAATGAAGTGTGAGAGAAGATTGTAGATATTTTTGGTAAGATAGATGATATGAGAGGACATCAAATCAATAATGAATTGATCTCTTTGAGTCCCAGTAGCTTCAAATCCCTGCAACTCTACTTTTCCAAGTTTAAAGCCCTTGTTTTGCAGCTAAAACAGTGTGGAATTGAAAAGAAGGAAGAGCAACTAGTTTTGGCCATACTCTTGAAGATTGGCCCTGACTATTCAATGTTTTTTTTTACCTTATTTTCCACCAAGTTGACAGCTCAATCCTGGAAGATGCCTAAGCTTGAAGAGTTCATGGAATCCCTCACACAAGAACAAGATAAACTGGTGATGATGGGCACCATCAAACCTTCCAAAGACCAAGCTTTGGTTGCTAGGGATTTGAGGGAGGATTCAAAAGGAAAGAAGAAATCTAAGAATCCACCTGAGCAAAAGAGAGACAAGAACAAGTCTCAAGAGGAGACCCAAGGCTCCAAGAAGAACTTCCAGAAGAAGAAGAACAAAGGAGAAATGAGCAAGTGTGCATACTACAGTAAGGGATATCATCCTAAAAGCTCCTGCATGAAGAATCAAATTGACATGTTGACCCAACTCTTGGAGAAGAATAACATATCCCTTCCTGATTGCTCAAAGAAGAGGGAAGGAGGATCAAATTGAAAGGACAGAGAGAGAGTACATGCTTTGGTTGCTGGCACATCAAGCTCACCTAGCTTCATCATAGACTCTGGAGCTTCAAGACATATGGTTTCTACCAAGGAGGCATTCTCCTCTCTTGACATGTCGAAAGGTCCACCATTAGTGCTGGGAGATGATACTCTCATTGACAGTTTGGGGAAAGGAAGAATTGATCTTGACCATGGTAAGTTCAGTAATGTATTGTATGTTCCAGGTCTTGCCTCTAACCTCTTGTCAGTGTATTAGATGACTCACACAGGGTCTCCAAATAAGGTCATATTCCCCCCTGATGATGTTTATATCACAGAGATGTCAAATGGTAAAGTCATTGCAAAAGGAGTTGTAGATCACACTTGGAGGGTATACATGTTTTCACATTTTCTACCCTACTCAAACCCCTCTACTCTTCTGATTCATGCTAATGAGGCAAGCAAGCTTTGGCATGAAATATTTGGACATCTTAACTATAAGTATCTTTTTGATCTAAGTGAAAAAGAAATGGTCGTAGGGTTACCAAATATTAAGTTTTTCAAGGGATTCTAACAAGGTTGTATCCTAGGAAAACACCCAGAGCATAAATTTGAGAGAGCTAGTCATGAGAGAACCTTTGCACCTCTTGATTTGATCCACAATGATGTTTCTGGTCCACTTCCTCATATGTCAATGAGTCAATCCAAATATGTATTGACCTTCATATATGACTTTTCCAGGTATTGCTGGGTTTACTTCTTGAAGCATAAGTGTGAAGTTTTTGGCCTCTTCAAAGTCTTTAAGGCCTTGGTTGAAAACCAGTCTGGGAGGAGACTCAAGATCCTCAGATATGAAAATGGTGGTGAGTATGTCAAGTCTAAGTTCATTCAATATTGTGAAGATGCAGGTATTCAGATGCAGCATTCGATCCCTTACACACCACATCAAAATGGTGTTGCTGAGAGAAAGAACAGATCACTAAAGGAGATGGCAACCTGTATGATAGAGGCTAAGACTTTTCCAGCAAAGTTTTGGGCTAAGGCTATAAATTGTACATCCTATATCTAGAATTGGGTGCCTCATAAATAGCTTTATGGTATGAATCCTTTCGAATCTTGGAGTGAGCACAAGCCAGATGTGACCCATTTTAGGATTTTTGGCTCAAAGGCTTGGGCTAGAATTCCAACTGCAAAGAGAAAGGCTTTGCAGCCCCAAAGCCAAGAATGCCTATTTGTTGGGTATTATAAATATTCAAAAGTGTACAAGCTGATCAACTTGAGCACAAAAAAATCCTTCATTAAAAGGATTGTTCAGTTCCAAGAAGAGCCTTTAGCAGCAGTTGAAGTTGGAGAGTCTTCTTTACCACCAGAGCCATTGAATGTAAGTGAAGAGACAAATGAGTTTGCTGATTCTGATATGTCTGATAATGATGATTTAATTTCATATCTTGACAGTAATACAATACCAAAATGGGCAGCAAATACCATTCATGTGGCTGGGGAACTAGCTGGAAATCCTAGTGATCCTAGGAGGACTAGATCTCAGTTTGAGAGTGCCTTGTGTATGAAAGAACCTTTGGTTGCAAAGAAGTGCTATCTAATGGTTGAATCAGAACCACGGACATATGAATATGCAATACATGATCTAATATGGAAAACATCCATGAAAGAAGAATTCAGCTCACTCTAGAAGAACAACACTTGGGAATTGGTTGATCTTCCCCTAGGGAGGAAGCTAGTTCAATGTAAGTGGGTTTTCAAAACTAAGTTTGCTGCTGATGGTTCACCTTTGAAATATAAGGAAATATTGGTAGCCAAGGGATACTCATAGGTACATGGTATTGACTACAATGAAACCTTTGCACCAGTGGCAAAGATGGACTCCATACGGCTAGCCTTAGCCATCGCAGCTTCGAAGCAGTGGGAGGTACATCACATGGATGTGAAGTGTGATTTCCTGAATGGAGATATTACTGAAGAGATTTACATGCAGAAACCTCAAGGGTTTGTTTCTAATCCATATTTTGTGTGTAGGTTAAATAAATCATTGAATGGGCTCAAGCAAGCCCCTAGGCTTGGTATGCCAAGATTGATGGCTTTCTACTATCATTAAGTTTTGTTTGATGCAAGTCTGATCCTAATGTTTATTTGAAGCTGATTCATGGTTCTTTGATGATTATTGTCTTGTATGTGGATGACCTTCTGATTATAGGAAGTTCAAAGAAAGAAATTGCCTCCTTGAAGGATGCAATGAACCATGCATTTTCTATGACTGATTTGGGGTTGTTGAGCCAATTCTTGGGTCTTGAAATTGCTCAATCCCAACATGGAATAAAACTACATCAGTCCAAGTATGATTTATATTTTCTAAACAATTTCAGCATGAAATATTGCAAGCCAAGCAAGACTCCCTTCCTTTCAGGAGTTAAGCTTGAAGAAGCAGGTTCTTCTCCTATGGTGAATAATACACTGTATAGGCAGTTGATTGGGTGTTTGTTATAACTTACACACACTCGACCTGATATTTATTATGCATTAAGTGTGGATTCAAGGTACATGGATCAGACTCATGAGATCCATTGGAGAGCATCCAAAAGGATCCTTAACTTTGTTCAGGGAACAAGAACTCATGGGATCTTCTACAAAGCTAAATCTGATCTTGATTTGATTGGGTTTACTGACAGTGATTGGGCAGGTGACAACACATATTGAAATTCAACATCAGGATATGTGTTCATGCTTTCTAAAGGACCAATCAGCTGGTCAAGTAAGAAACAGAGTGCCATAGCACTCTCATCTACAGAAGTAGAGTACAGAGGAGTTGTAAATGCAACAACTCAATGTTTATGGTTGCAGGGGATATTTGGTGATTGTGGCTTCAAATCAGAGTTTTCAACTATTATCTATTGTGATAATTAGAGTACCATTAGAATCTGCAATGATCCAGTTCAGAAACAGAGAACCAAACACATTGAGACCCATATGCACTACATCAGACAGCTTGTGCATGATGGCACCATTCACCTACTCTTCTGTGCATCTTCAGAACAAGTAGCAGATATCTTCACCAAAGTTTTTTGTAAGAAGACATTCAGTAATATCAAATCACTAGTGGGGATTGCTGATCATGCTGTGAAGCATGATTGATGAAAATATTTTCAAATTTTGTTTTACTGTCCATGTTTAAGGGAGGATTTTCCCATTGGGTTTTTGCCTCTTTCCTTGGTTAAATGGACATGCAGTATGTAAAGGGTGACTAAGCCTTGTTGCTAGGCCCTATATTTTTCTGATATTTACTCATAAATTCAGGCTTAAGGGATGGTTTTATAATAATCAACCCATAGTTACCTACCTTAGACATTAATTAATCCATTTTTTTGTCTTATTTGCCTAGTTTCCAATATTCCACTTTATGCAAGTTGTCTTCCACATGCCATAGAAGTAAAACTTTCTAAAACTGAGTCACGGAGCACTTGGAAAACCTCCTGGAAACCATATTTAGCATGTCTTCTTTATTCCAGATCCTCCCTAGTGCATATCTTCTTTTTCTGCTAAGTTTCCTGCTTTATTGAGATTTATGGCAAAAGGGAAAGTAAGACTAGGTGTAGTTGACTTGTTTTTTGCCCTCATAATCCTCCATTATTTTCTCCTAATAAAAGAATGTATGAGTTGTCTTTCCACCCCTTATTAGCTTTCCTACTTGACTTTTCCAATTCGTGAGTCTCTAAGTGGATTTGGAAACTGCTTTATGCACCTATGGGGGATTTGACTAGATTTAGTAAGCCTACTTTTTTACTATTTCGAATGGCATCCTTATGCATTCAAATATATCATGTAATTATATATTTCAGCAGCCTATGACTTCATAAGGTTAGCTATTGTACACTTATTCAATACAGATTAGTGTTATGCTCCAATTTCAGTCTCCTTTGTGTGTAAATTTGCATGTTTTATTAGCAATTTTGTGAATGCAATTGTTCTATCACTTGGGTTCAATTTCCACATTATAAACCTACCTTAAAAAATGGTCCTTTTCTTATATAATTTCATATGGACACTCAGGGGGACGGTTAACTACCTTGAGCACAGATTTCATGGAAATCAAGAGTGAAAGTATGGTGATAGTGTTAAAAACAGTGTTGGGAGACAAAAGCTCCGGGGAAACCTTTGATTTTTTCAATATCTATGGACCATATCAAAATAGAAGGAATTTTTGGGAGTCCTTCTTCTCCTCGGGGTTATTAGAACCCAAAAATATGGTAAGGGATGAGACATGAACCTTTCTCTATCATAGAAAGAAGTGTGAGGCTCATTAGAAAGAGTGGATAATTTAAGCAATTTCTTCTCTGCCATTTTTTACTCCAAAGAATTGATTGATGTTCAGACCCTAAAATTGGAACCAAATTGGAGGAACAATAGAAGTGTGGAGCAAGCAATTTCCAAAAGGCTGGATAGATTCTTGATATCAGAAAATTTGATGTCACAAACACTCACAGCAAAAACTTGGGTGGAGGCTGGAGGGTTATCAGATCATCTCCCAATTCTTCTATTGCTGAAGAGAAAAGAGACTAAACTCATTCCTCCTTTTAAGTTCAACCCCCCTTGGCTCCATGAAGAAGAGTATCAGAAATTAGTGTTGGACACCTGGTCTCCCTTAATGACAGTTCTAGTGACTCCTATATGAAACAGTTTTCGGATAATCTTTTAAGAACAAAGAAGGAGATAAACAAATGGGAAAAGGCTTACATTGTGATACAATATGCTCAATTATAGGAAGTAGAGGCTAAATTGAAGCAAATTTTCAGTCTCAATAGCTCTGGAACATTCACAAAAGAGGAGTTGAAGACTGTAAGAGGTTGTGAATTAAAATAGGGAGATTCACTGACAAAAGAAGAACAACTTTGGAGGTTGAAAACTATGGCTATTTGGATCAAAGAAGGTGATAACAACACCAAATTTTTTCACAAGTATGCCTCACACAGAAATAATGTAAACACAATTTTGGCAATTAAGGATGAAAAGGGAAATATGGTTAACTCGTTTAAGGTGAAGGTAGAGGTTGGGAAGAAGTATTTTAAAAACCTTTTCACAGAACCAGAAGGAATCCCAATATAGTATATTTTTACGAGTCTTAATATTGTTTTTGAACATGGTAAATTACAAGATGAATAAGACCATGGCAAAAGAGGTAACTGAAGAAGACTTGGAAAGTATAGTTCACTCATTTCAAAAAGGTAAGAGCCCGGGCCCTAATGGATTCACAATCCAATTTTATTCAGTTTTTTTGTATTTATTAAAAAATGACCTGTTGAAGGTAGTAAGAGAATAAAAAATAGAAGGAAATATGTTGGGAGCACCAAAATCAACCTTTTTATCCCTAATCCCTAAAAAACAACACTCTTCCTCCTTTGATAACTTCAGACTAGTCTTGTGCTGTAATGTAGTACATAAAATTATAGCTCATCATTTGAATCCAATTCTTAGCAATATTGTCTCTTAAGATTAGTTTAGGTTCCTTTTCAACTGACAAATCCATGATGTGGTTTCCCTGGCTCAGGAGGAAATCCACTCCATTAATAAGAAGTACAATCTTTCATTCTGAAACTAGATCTTTCTAAATCCTATGACATAGTGAGTTGGACATTCTTGAGATTACTTTTGTTACAGATTGGACACGTCCTTCCTACTGTCGATAATTCCATTGAAAACACATCCATCCCATCCTTATCTAATATTGGCCTGGGATTTTTTTCCAGCACTCCTATGACGGACACCTTTTTGTCCTTACCACCTCAACCTATGCCGACTGACGTATCATATTTGTGCACTATCACATATGGTACCATCCCAACCACATCACAAATTTAGTCGTAACCCCAACCACAATACTCTAGGAACTATTAGGGTTCATTCCCAATCCACACGATTCCCTTCCTTTTTCCACCATATAGCATCATGAGCAATCCTGTGATGGCTACTCTCAACTTACCTAATTTTACATTGGGAATTCCTGTGTGGTACCTCGATCCACCCACCCCACCCTCGATTACCTAGGTTTTGTTGACTCCCGTCCAACCTATTGAGACAGTGTCACGCCTCCGACCTATTGAGACGGTGTCATTCCCACCTCCTGTTCCATCAAAGACTACTCCTATATCCACTCCTGTCGCTCCTCCTCCAAAGAAGTCTGGGAGCAAAGTTGCCAAAGCAATGACTGAACCACGTTTGGTTCCTACTTGCACGGTGTGCAATATGCAAGTCCACGCAACACAAAAATATCTAGAGTTGCCTCTCCTTCACACCCACATGGATGCTATGGATGAGACTAATGGTGCTCTAGTAGTCACCATCCTGGATCCACCAATGGTTAAGAACAAGTCATTGCGAACCAACCATCCTTGTGCAGTTTGTGGCTTATATGGTCATTACTCTCACCAATTCCCCAACTTTCCTGAGTATAGGTAAGCTCTTTGCGACCTCAGGAAACACTCTCATGAATCTGAAGTTACTGTCCTCGAGGAGATCCACCCTCTGGTTTCTTCCTTGGACACAACCAACACCATATAAATGATCTCCAGTTCCAGCAATCCTTCCGTCTCCTCAGTCAAAAAGAACCCCTTTGATCAATCTACGCATTGTTTTAACAATGATGAGGAGATACTTGAATCTCTTTAGAATCCTGAGTACCCTTGGGATGATATGCACCATCGCTCATTTTTATCCCCAATGAACCTCTTTCATCATCGGATCAGTACTCAGTGGAAACCAAAGAATTCATCCTTGGAAAGGTATATTGGTTCAATAACCCCATTCCAACACCTGACACATTTGAAGAGGGAAACATGGATAAAATTTCACCAACTATTAAGTTCAATATTGTAGCAGGGATTTCTCCCTTGCTACAGGGCAGGAATAGCTACCTTCCGTCTATAGGACTGAAGGGTAGGTTCCTGGTGGTGAAATGCAGTAAAAACGGACAGCGACGAATAAAGAACAGAAAAGAAGAAAAGATGACTAGAAACCCCTCTGCAAACACTGTTAGGGTTTAGCTCCAACTACTTGCAAACAAATGTTAGAACCAAAATACCTGCAAAAACAAGTGAGGCAATAAGCCTACAAACAAACAATGGACTAGAAAGAAAATAAAATACTGAAGCAAATACAGAAAATAACACTGGTATACCTTCTCTTGATGGAATGGGACACCATGCCCTAGCTTGGAGAAGTACCTCTCTTGGATGGGGGAGTTATGGCTCAATGGAGGATGGAGGAGAGGGAGTGTGGTTGGATTGAGAGACAAAGGGTCTCAAGGCATCCACTTAGGCGGCACAACAGTATGCAAGGGAGAAGTCATTTGAGAGTGACCCCCACCCCTCTATTTATAGCTTTTTTGGGGATTTTTAGGGTTTTAAGCCCCTGGTTGGGGCTTTAGCCCCTTTTTTGGGATTTTAGTCCCTTCTTCCCTATCTTTAGCTCATTTTGGGGTTTTTAGCTCCTTTGAGGGGTTTTAGCCCCTTTTTGGAGGCTTTAGCCCCTAGGAGAACTATTTAGGCTCTTTTTTGGGGTTTTTAAGCCCTTTTGCTCATTCTTAAGCCTTTTTGAGGGTGTGGGGGTCTAATGGGGTGAAATGAGGGTCATGCATGGGTGTCCTTGGGTGGTGTAGGCCATGTAGAGCTTAGTGAGGGATTTTTTGGGTTAACAGATTGCCCCCTAATGTGTGAGGGCAGGAGCTCATCGTATGGCCGATGGACATCATAGGATTTTCTGCGGAGAGTTGGTGCTTCCTAGGCTGGGGCATGGTGGCTTTTGGTTTTTATATTAATATGGTTCCCATCAATGGGTTAGATACAAATAATGTGTGACATGTATATGGACGAGGTGGGAATCCCCATTCTCGTAACAATGTCAAAAGAATAATGTGATCTATGCTCTATAATACAAGAGTTGATCATATACAACTGATGATACAATAATGATTGCCTCCATGTGAGGTTGAATACAATACTGATTTGAAGAACTACTACATTGGACCCATGGCATTCTCATGGAATGTTATATCTTCATGACTGATGCCCTGTTGGATATGGAACGGTATATAGTTGTATGGACTCACTGTTGGAGTGTCAAAGTCTCTGTTTTACAAGTATGCTGCATCAATCATAAATCTATATAGAAGCGCTGCTAGGGCTTCTAAACACTGTCTCCAACGCAACCTAGAAATCATAAGGGACATAACCTGTTTAGGTCCCTCAAGCAGACTCATCAATGTGCTAGAGTGAGGTGACATCCGGGTTCTTCGACCAAATACTACACGGACCAAACCCTGTACGAATATCAACGGTGCGATGGTGTAGTTGCAGTCGAGCACATGAGAAACAACCATCCCAAGAGGCACTAAGGACTCCTCTCAAGTGGTCCAAGGAACTCATCAATGAGGTTAATGAAACCAAGATATAGGGACCTCTGGGTCTATCCTTTGGAATATGTGTGTTGTCATCGACAAAGGGAGACCTGCCCCTGGTCAAGGCAATGATGTTTCCTTGACCATAAGTGCGAGGGAGATAACCGAAGGGTGTGAGACAATCTGTGGACTAGCCCACTGAATGGGGTGGGGAGGGAAACAGTTGAACAGGGGCATGGGGAGTGTAGTAGACTCAAACTTCCTTTGTTCAGAGTATGATAGCAGGGCGAACTAGGAAGCAAATGAAATTGGCTCATGGGAATGGGATCATAGCTGTAATACCGGGAATGTCACTGTAGATGGGAAATACTTGGGGGAGGTGGACACTTTGATATTGATGGGATCCAAGGAAGACACATTGCAAAGTACTCTAAACAAAGGCAACCCAAAGTGGGAATGCTGCCAAACTATTTTCTATGGGGTGGTGTCTATAGACACCGTTGTGGTATGATATCATGGATTTTTAGCGAGCCCAAGAAAGTAAATGCTCGATGGTGCTTTCAATTTTAGAGAGTCTGAAAGCATGAAGAAGACTCCAGTGGGGGCTCTTTTTCATTGGTAGTCTCCTGTTCCCAAAAAAAGATAAAAGTATACATATGAGAGCTCTCCCATCCTATAGGGGATGAGAGACTTCTTTACCATTGGTAGTCCAATCAGGCTAGAAAAGGTTAAACCTATACTGACTGGACGGTCATTCAGAGACTTTTACGAGCATGAACGAAACCAAGTTTGCTTGACAATATTTTCTTGATGAGAAGGATGGAAAAGAGCTTAACGACAACCCATGGAGAGCTTTTTCATAAAGTGTCGGCCCTTTGCCCGAGAAAGCATAAAAGTATGCAAAGGGGAATTGTCTTGGCTTGAATATGCCAAGGTGGTCCTTTTCATTTGATGGTCTACATAGTCCACAAAAGGAGATAAACGAGACGATCTAGAGGCCCTTTCCTATACTTTAACGAGCGGGAAAGGAAGCAGCTGCGCTCGACAATATTTTCATTCTTTTAGGAGTCATAAAGGAGCTTAAAAGAAACTCTAGTATGGTCAACCGATTACGGTGGCACAGGTGGTGCCCCATGTCGGGATGGTGGACAGTGGTCCAAATGTCATCCGCGGAGTATGGACAGAGTAGGTGTCTCTTAAACATACCAATACATGCACAGGATAGATCCCGGAAGAGGCACGATTACTAAGGTGGCTCTCGGACAGAGGTCAGGAGAGTCGTGTGTGAATTGTGGTGGATGGACTTGAATATATGTGATGTGAGTGCAAGTCTGGAGGCAGTTATATGCCAAATACATGCAAAGGAAATGATCTATATTCTTGACAATGATCTGGATATCTGCATAAGGTGTGGTGGACGGAGTATACAACTATGTGTTAAAATAAAAATGATGTTCCTTACGGGCAGTGGCCTGAAAACCCGCATGAGTAGCAGTAGCAAGAGTGATGCAAGTACAGGTCTGCAGACACTTGCATCGCCATGTTGTGGCTCATAAATCGAGGTAACTTCTGGGAAGCAGTCCTGAAATTTGTTTGTTAAACATGAGACAATGGTCTCATCAAGAGATGGAAATTTGAGCTCAGAGGTGTGAGAGTTGTCTTGAACTGGTTCCGAGTGAATTTGGATTAGCAGCTGATGGTGTTTCCCCTAACTTGTGCTAAAAAACGTTGAAAAACAAGAAAGGGAAAAAATTACGCTATAAGGGACTCATAATGGTTATATCAGGCATAGACTCTCTTGAGGTGGAGCCCATTGTGCGGCTTCTTCAAGAGTTGACCGAGATGAAGGTCATCGGCAAGGTGGGATGACGAAATCTAGTCTTTTATGGGAAGAACTGATTCCACACTATGGTTTAAAGGGAATGGGGTTTTTGAACCAGTAAACTTTCCCATGAATGAAATCTTTGGTTTCCATGGAAAACTGGTCAGACTGCGACACAAGTTATTCAGGGAGGAAGAATGAGCAATGGTGCATGTCGTCCCATGGGTATTCCGGGGCAGTCAAGGCTTCAAGTATCTCCTCATCATTGCGGAAGCAACGAAGGGAAAGGTCTAATGAACCATTGTTGGAGTTGGAGGCGAGTGGGTCAGTAGACCTGGACATCATGTAAATGGACATGGTGTCTGAAGGAGGAGGTGGGGGGTGAACTTCTTCGATCAGGGTGATCTTAGATTCAAGGGAATGTTGAAGGAGGTTAACTAAAGCCATTCTGAACTCGGGAAAGTCTTGACAGTGGTGAGAATAGTGTCCATACAATCCACAAAGGGCGCAAGTGTGGTTTGTTCTCAACGATTTGTTTCTTACTATTGGACTTCTTGGAAGTTCGACCACGGGAAGGTTTTTCGTTGTATCCATGGCATCCAAATGTGCGTGGATTATGGGAATCTTGGGGCAGTTCTGAGTTAGATGGCCCTGTTCTTCATAGATGGTGCAAGGCGAGATCTGTCAAGGTTCTACGGTAGCTTTCGCATTCTTGCCCCTAGCCCTTTTTTGGGTGGGGCGGTGCGGGTGCGGGTGTGGTGGTTGGTTTTTGCTGGCTGGGTGGAGGATGAGACTCGACCACAATGGGTTGCATGGGGGTTAATACTACCTGGGGAATTGGTGGTCGAGCTGGTGGATCAAGATACCACACAGGAATTCCCAATGTAAAGTTGGGTAGGTTTAGGGTTTCCATTACTAGCTTGCTCATGACACTAGGCAAGGAAAGACGAAGGTAATTCTATGGAATGGAGAGGAGCCCAAATAACTCCCTGATGGTTGTATGTGGGGATGAGGTTGTGGTTGTGGTTGCGCATAATGCTGTAGCTGCGGATGATGTTACAGCTGCTATTAATGTTGTGGTTGTGGACGGTGTTGTGGTTGCAGTTGGGGCTGCGGCTGTGGTTTTTGTTTGGGTGCAGCGGTGCTGGATGAGAGCATGCACAAGTCTGCATGCTCATTTGGTGTCAGTGGTGGTGACACTAAGGGGAAAGGAGCCATCATGGTGGTATCAGCAAACAACCCAGGGCCCACATTCAACAATGAGGAGGATGGTATGTTGTCAACCATGGTGTTGACCGCAGAGATAACATTCGCGTGTGTGGTCATCCCTTGCGGATCAATGGTGTTGATCATAGGGATAACATTGGCAGATTCCGTTAGCCCTTGTGGATCATGATAAGTAAGTTGGTCAACCATCACAATTTTCCCTTCATGGGGGAACATCATGAGATGGAAGACAGTTGATGTGACAGCTCTCATGGCATACATATAACTTCTTCCGAGGAGAAGGTTATAGTCCAATTGAGCGTTGACAACCTCTATGTCAATCAAAACTGTCTTCCTGGCTAATGTGATGGGGACGTGGGGGAGGATTCCTTGGGATTTAGTGGGACAGCCATCATCAGCCCACAGAATTGTGGAGGATGGTTTCAGAATTGGGGATCCAAGTTCTTACCAAACTAGGGTAGACATAATGCACGTGGATGACCCCTCATCCACTATGCATCGATGCACAACCAAATTCCGTATAGACAGTGGGATTTGAAAGGAAATGGTTGATGGAATTCACAGTTCTCCATTATCCGTGTCGAATGTGATCAACTTGGAGTCGGAGGGGTCTACGGCCCCAAGGGCGGCTAGTAAGGCTTTCCACTATGTTGGATACATTTTGAGTACCTCAAGAGAAGACATAGCGGTTGGTGTTTGGGCCAAATCATCCACGATGCTGTAGCTGACAGTAGCTCTAGCCGTGGCGTTATTGGAAACCTGGTGTATGGGGGGGCGTGGGAACAGGGGTAACTGAAGAGGTGCATTGACTCTTTTAGACATTGATGCCGCTAAGGTGTCAATGGATTCGGTGTTGGTTCCATACTGATTTCGTCTAGTTTGTAGATTGACCTCTTCAGTTTTCGTAGCTAGCAGGTGGTGGACACCTGTTTCTGCCATGGGAGGTGCCCCCAGAGCTTTGGGATTGGGTTGGGGAGGGAGTGCAGTTTCCACAAACCCTTGGACTAGTAATGGGTTTTGAAGCACCATAGGAGGAGGTCCTTGTGGTACAGGGTTGGGTTGGGCTTGGTCCATTGTGTTGGTGGCATGTTGAACCTCATTCCGAATGGCCTGCTTAGCACGACCCATGAAGGGACACTCGAATGTGTAGTGCCCATAGACCTCATAGAGTGTGCATGGTTGGTTTGTATGCAACAGGGCATTGTGTCTCTGTGCATTTGGTCGTGGAGGATTTTTGGCTAGCCGATTTGTCGTGGCATTGTTGGGAGGGTTTGGTTGTTGACTGCCTCCTTGCGGTTGATTGTTTCCTTGGTTTCGGGGTCAGTTATTCCTAGCTTACCCTTGTTGATTATTGGGGGCTAGCTGGTTGGGATAGTTTTATTGTGCAAACACTTGTCCCAATGGAGTGGGTGGAGCAGGAGCGGGGGCTTGAACTGCTTGCACTGGTGGTGCATAGTAGATTTGGGTGGGTGGCGGTGCCACAAATGTGGGCATTTTCCCCGTGTATTGTTGTGTTGGCCAAGCCAAGGCCTGAGCCTGCTGCAGTGGCACAAGTTGTGCGTAAGAAGTTGTGGCTCTGGACTGGGAATCATTCTTGCATAGTCCGGAGTTTGGTTTTGGTAGGAAACACTAGCAGTGTTGCTTGGTTGTGGTGGTACTGCAGGTGGTGTTGGACGGTGTTGTGGTTGGTGAGAGACCAAGCCTATGATGCCATCTGCAGCATGGGATGCCCCCGGTGCATCTCGGTATGAGGTACTTGCACAGGGAGCATCCGAAATGACAGTGTAAAGGTACCCAGACTATGCATAAATCAGATCAAACTATTGGGCTTTCAAGATGGCCTCCTCTTCATATTGGGGATGTTCGGATGCGACATCCTTTGCTATAGGTGGGAGTAAGGTTTTAAGGAACCAATCCAGGAAGATCATGTCATCAAGTTGGATCTTACACAAACTACGGTGTCGCTGCCACTCATGGATGTGGTCGATTATGTGGATCGTAGTGTTCTAGTGGCAAGACAACAAGATCTCCACCCCTTCATCATATCTGATGGGGAGTTGGAAATATTGCAGGAACATGAAATCCAGGGAGTTGAAATCTGGGTACTTGGCTTGTGGTAGCTCAATGTACCACTTGGCGGCGACACCTGTGAGGGTGTGTTGGAATATCCTTAGCCTGATCGAATCATCTAGATGTTGTTTGATGAGCACCATAGATGAAACATCATGCTGTGGTTTTGGGGGCACTACCATGCCTTCCCTTCAAACTTGGAATATCTGAGGGCAGTTTGGTTGGCATGGGAGGCCAAAATGTTTGATGGTGGATAGGGTCATTTGTTAACCGGTCCAAATCAGGAAAGTTGAGATGTGCCATGAAAGGGAGGTTTGACCCTAAGTTGATGTGATACGGGGCAGCCGTGGTGGTGGGGTTTGCAGGTGCATAATGCACCTACATAGCTGGGGGTAATTGTGGCATCATTGTGGATGGGCTAGTGCCCCCAAGTGTGGTGGGAGGGACAGTGTGGGTGTAAGGGCCACTACCCCCATGTATGATAGGAGGGGCAGTGTAGGTGGAAGGGCCACTGCTCCCATGTGTGTTGGGAGGGATAGTGTGGGTGGAAGGTCCATTTCCCCCATGTGTGTTGGGAGGGACAATGTGGGTGGAAGGGCCAATGTCCCCATGTGTTGTAGGTGGGATAGCTTGACTGGTCAGTATGGGTGGTGGCAGTTGACTTATCACAGTTTGCATAATCATGTTGGGGCCACCTACAGGTTTGTTGGTGACGGTTTTTGGTGTGGACATGGGTCCACTAGCAATTGCTATGTCAAAAAATGGATTCGGGTTTGCACCAGCCATGGGGCTTGATGGTGCAGTGTGCAGATCTAGTTCAAACTAATATGGGCTTGAATATGAATCAGAGGCGGTGTGGCCCTCTGATGGTGTGAGAGGTCATCGAGAATGGTCTCGACGATGTCGGTTTAACGACTCGAACTGTGGTGGTTCGCCTCTTAGGCGTGAGGAAGAGCGCGAGGGATCAATTGTGTTAATTTTGAATGTTAAGCAAGTGGTAATGATTATTGGACCCCTATTTCAATGGCTTCCTATTGGTTGTAGGTGGTCACTCAGCCACCAAGACTGACAGAAGATAGTGCTTGGATTTTTCCTCACAGGCGTACTACTCAATCGGTGGGGGTCGTTGCCCGTTTTGCTTGGTAATTCCTCTCAGCGGGTAGCTACTTTGGGGTTCCCATGGTACTCCTCACAATGATTTTTTGGGCTGATCCCAAGTACTTCCCATGGTTAAGGAAATCAGGGACTTATGTCCTCAAAGATTGCAAATTTTTAACTTAGTGTAAATTTGTAAATTTTAGTGGCTCTCTCAGCGTCATGAACTGAGTTGGGTTGATTTACATGGTATGGTGTGTATGTATTTTTGTTTTTCTATTATCTAGTGGTTGCAATTTATTTATGAATATTCCACAGAGTTCATATCATTGTGGATGAAAGCAGTAAATAAACAGAAGTTTTGTAGACATATACCATTTTTTTATCCTGAATTGTGATAGCCTGACTAGGTGACTACCTTACACCTATATCCTTCTTCAACCAGGAGAAGGTGTTGGTCTCTCAACACAATGGGACTAAGCCCATCCATAGATCCACAGGTCACCTTCCCTATGCAAGGTTGTTCAATAGGGAGGATGCTGAGCACCGTGAGAAGCCCTCCTTCTCTACCCCATCTACCTTCTAAGTCACCCATTTTTAGTGGTTTAAAAAAATATTGGGTGAAGTGCCTATAACTATATGATATATGCCCTTCGTCTTATCCCAGAATACCCAAAAGGGTGATGACTGGATAAAGGAGGAAGGGTTAAGCAAGATTGTTGATTTTAAGTGAGTTTTAGTCAAACTATAATCATTAACCCATTAAATATTTAATTTACACTTTGTTTTGTACATGAAATTGTCATTAACATAAACAGAAACAAAAATAAAACAATTCTAATGGACAGAGGCGGTTGAGTCGCACTGACAGTCCTTAATTATTAAAAACCCAATTTTGAGTGACAAATCGCACGTTTCGAGTCAAATGTGGTGAGGGGGTCACCAATTTTTTCCAGAAACAGGCAAGGGGGTCGCTCAGATTTTGCAGATAGAAGCGGGTTGTCTTTTGGAAGGGGGTCGCACCTTTCGGGGGTAAAAGGGCGACCTGGTCACACCTGTGATGCCCAAATGAGTAACCTGGTCCCCTATCTAGGCCCAATAAGTGTGACCTGCTCCAGAAGGTGAGATTTTTTGACCCCGAGTCAAATTCGGTTGACAGTAACATGTACTGTGGCCAAATGGACTCGGATTTTCCTTGTGGAGGCTCGACAGTAATAGAAAATGTAAATAAGCAATATTTTAACCTATATTTAACAGAAAAATTAACCTAGGGCAAAAAACTAAACTAAAACTTGAAATTTTGAAACCAAACCCAAGGATCCTGTGGGATCGACCTGGTATGGTCGCCAGTTTTGTAGCAGGGATTTCTCCCTTGCTACATGCCAGGAATAGATACCTTCCGTCTATAGGACGGAAGGGTAGGTTCCTGATGGTGAAATGTAGTAAAAATGGATAGAGACGAAATAAAGAACATAAAGGAAGAAAAGATGGCTGGAAACCCCTCTGCAAACACTGTTAGGGTTTAGCTCCAGCTACCTACAAACAAATGTTAGAACCAAAATACCTTAAAAAAAAAGTTAGGAAATAAGCCTGCAAACAAACAATGGACTAGAAAGAAAATAAAATACTGAAGCAAATACAGAAAATAACACTGGTATACCTTCTCTTGATGGAATGGGACACCATGCCCTAGCTTGGATAAGCACCTCTCTTGGATTGGGGAGCTATGGCTCAATGGAGGATGGAGGAGAGAGAGTGTGAGTGGCTTGAGAGACAAAGGGTCTCACGGCATCCACTCAGGCAGCATAATAGTATGCAAGGGAGAAGTCATTTGAGAGTGACCCCCACCCTTTTATTTATAGTTTTTTGGGGGATTTTCAGGGTACTAAGCCCCTTTTTTGGGATTTTAGCCCCTTTCACCCTATCTTTAGCTCCTTTTGGGTTTTTTAGCTCCTTTCAGGGGTTTTAGCCCCTCTTTGGAGGCTTTAGCCCCTAGGAGAACTATTTAGGCTCTTTTTGGGGGTTTTTAAGCCCTTTTGTTCATTCTTAAGGCTTTTTGAGGGTGTGGGGGTCTAATGGGGTGAAATGAGGGTCGTGCATGGGTGTCCTTGTGTTGATGTAATTGTAACTTCGAAATGTATTCACTTGTATTTCTTATCTATTGTAACCCGATGTTCATTTCGGGATGTATTGTAATGTATTTGAGTCATGTCATGTCCCGATGTTCCGATCGGGAAGTTTCTATAATGAGAAAGTCATGTCAAGTCATTATGGGTAACCCTCTTATTGGTCAAGGGTTAAAGTCCCCATAGTTGTGGGGCCCTTGGGTTATTAGAATATCCTAGTGAAGTCGGCCCTAGGTGAGTCATTGTAAGTCGGGGCAATAGTCCCCACCATTGTGTTACCCTCCTATTGGTTAGAGGATGCAAAGTCCCCACAAGTGGTGGGGCACTAGGGTTATTAGACACTCCTAGAGATGTCGGCTCTAGTAAGTAATTGTTAAGTGAGGCCGAAATGATGGAGTGCACTTCAAGTGAATGGAAGAATATAAATAGAGAGTGAGAGCCTCTCTATTTATCACTTGCAACACTCACACTCACTTATGGAGGGCGCATGAGTGAGAGAGGAGAAGCTCTCTCAGTGTGAAAGAGAGAGACTGTTGCTGTGTGGAGATCATCTTAATGTCTTGGGGATTTTACTATTTTGGTGTTGATTCTATCTCTAAGGAAGTTGCGGGGTTTTCTCCTATATGGTTTCCCTGAGGAAAACTCTTTGTGTCTCTTGTCTCTTGTGATGTGTTTATGTTTTATTGTTGTGCTTGTTATTCTCTCAGTTAAAAGATCCTAAGATCATAATGCTAGCTTATATGATGGAAAACTAACATGGTATCAGAGCTAACCTGAGAAGAAGACATTGTGCAGCTACAGAAGCTAGGGCTTTTTAATTTTTGGGTATCTCTCCACAATCCATTAGCAAAAGTATGCTAGGATGACTCTCCATTAAAGGGTGCATCTTTCTGTTGAAGCGGAATTTGATTCTGACCATTTTCAGTTTTCGATGCGGAAATTAGGGCTTTCTATAGAAGAGGAATTTTTGAGTGAGACCAGAATAGAATTTTTCTCCTCATCAAAACCGAATTTTAGAGACCTGGATCAAGAAATTTGGTTGGGTGAAACTCTGGGAAAGTCAAACCCTAGTTTGACCCCGAGCTAGGAAAAACCCTAAATACTAAAACTGATAAGTTTTGTTAAATTCTCTATATTCTGCGTTTGGTGAAGTCTTAGAAGCTAAAAATTTCAGCGCCTAAATATAAAATCCTGATGAACATTGTGTCCAAAAATCAGCCTCATATTCACTGTATTCCAGGAGATATGATCTCTCCAAGTTAGGGTTCCAGCCTCTTCCAGAATTCATCCCTAAACAGGACATCTGAGGAGATATGCAATATCTTGGGCTACCGAGGTCCAAATGGAATTCCTTAAGATGTTCCAGAAAGGGAACGTACATTAATTTCATTTTTCTAAATATCAAACTTAGAATATGAACCAGTGATGCGTGGCATGCCGTACAACTTTATTGTTCTGAACAGTCCTGTAACAGGTCACCTTGGGAAAAGGATCATAAATACCAAAGGGTGAAACCAATTTTGATGAAACCTGTGGTTTTGGATCAGGTACATGCGAGGTTAACTCATTGAAAAATTTTAGACACAGAGGAGCAGTAATTTCAAAGATATCACAGAAACAGTAACAGGAATTTCTGCAGAAGAAATTGGAAAATTAGGGCTTCCTGTTCTGGGAGCTTCCCTCCACTGTTTTCAGAAAAGGAGTACATTGGACAACTCCGTTTGAAGATATATATCTACATATCCAATCAGATATTAAAGATTCCAAGCTTTGAAAATTAGGGTTTATGTGACAAACCTTGGATCAGCCAGCTCCGGAACCAAGACGGACACCTCAAATCGGTAAGATCTAATCCTTTGCTATTTTTATTTGAGGTTCTCATTTCATAATGATCTATCACATCAGCTTGATGACAAGCTTGGGAAGGTTGACAAATTCCAAGCCTGGAAGTATATGATCTCTCTGAAGAAAATGGATTGGACACCTACATGAGTAGAGAGGTTCCAGTTTCAGAAGGAGATGAGGCTAGAAGTCTTTCACAAGAAGAACTTGGTCAAAGCCCAGAAGATCATTGATGATTCAATCACGAATCAACTTGTACTACAAGTGTCTTCCTTAAAGACACCAAAGATGTTTTGATTCCTTGACCAATCTATTTGAAGGGAAGAACATAAATCAGAATATGACCTTAAGAAACCTGTTGAAGAATGTGAAGATCCAGAATGCAGAGACCATGCAGTCATAAGAGTCTCTCAAATCAAGAACAACTTGAAGCGGTAACAGAAAAAATGAAGAATGCAGAAGTGGTGATGGCCACCTTGAATGGCCTCCCAGGATCGTGGAATTCATTCATTCAAGGAATGTGTTCTAGAAGGAAGTGATTACTTT
>LPNX011187610.1:180910-233566 GCA_001517045.1 Pseudotsuga menziesii
GATCAAGTACCACTATATCTGGGATATGGTGTAGAGAGGAGAAGTGGAGCTCCAGTATGTTGTGACAGAGGAACAGATAGTTGATGTATTGACGAATCCATTGGCTAGGCTGAAGTTCGAGTACTTCAAGGAGAATCTTGGTGTTCTCCAGATCGAGGTTTCCTCCAAGAGAAAGTGATGAAACCCATAGCCATTCTGACATGGTGATAGGATTGGTTCCTTCCATGGTCAGATGTAAGGGCTGAGCCATTCTATCATGGTGAGAGGATTGGTTCCTTCCATGTCATATATGAGTGCTAGCCATTCTGTCAAGCAGGACAGATGTAAGGGCAATTGCCATTCTAGGAATGGAGGCACCTGGTCAGTTACCAGGATCACTGAGTGTAGGACTAAGTAGCCATTCTGATGTGATAGAGGGATGTGTTCCGACTTGATCAGATGTAAGGGCTGAACCATTCTATCATGTCTAAAGTATTAAGTTCCTTCCATGTCAGATGTGAGTGTTGGCCATTCCGACGAGCAGGTCGGATGTAAGGGCAACTGCCATTCTCTAGGAGAATGGAGGCGCCTGGTCAGCCACCAGGTAGCTTAGTCGAGGACTGGGCGCCATTCTGATATGACTATTGGGATGTGTTCTCATAGGATCAGATGTGAGTGCAAGCCCTTCCATCACTGTGATAGGATGTGTTCCTGTCTGGATGGATGTAAGTGCAGATCCTTTCTGGAGTGACTGAGGGATGTGTTCCCACGTGCTCAGATGTAAGTGCTGAAATATCTCATCACTATGATAGGATGTGTTCCTGTCTGGATGGGAGTCTTCCATCACTGTGATAGGATGTGTTCCTATCTAGATGGATGTGCCCTTCTGACGAGTAGGTCAGATGTAAGTGCTGAAATATTCCATCACTGTGGTAGGATGTGTTCCTGTCTGGATGGGAGTCTTCCATCACTGTGATAGTATGTGTTCCTGTCTGGATGGATGTGCCCTTCTAATGAGTAGGTCAGATGTAAGTGCTGAAATCTTCCATCACTGTGATAGGATGTGTTCCTGTCTGGATGGATGTGCCTTTCTGACGAGCAGGTCAGATGTAAGTGCTGGGTGAAGACCTACATGATGGGTAGGCCTACAACCAGCATGAAAAAGGGTTGGCTCTGTAGAACTTCCTGTGATGAGAAGAATCATGAGATAGCAACAGTGATGATCCAGATCCAGTGATGACAGCCAGTGATGATCCAGATCCAGTGATGATCCAAATCTAGTGATGATGATCCAGCAGTGATGATCCAGATCGAGTGATGATCCAGATCTAGTCTAGTGATGTTGATCCAGATCGAGAGATGATCCAGATCCAGTCTAGTGATGTTGATCCAGATCCAGTGATGATGCTCTATGATGATCCAGATCGAGTGATGATCTAAATTCAGTGATGACGATCTAGATCGAGTGATGATCTAGATCCATATGAGGATGACTTACAAATGAAGATGACTTGAAGATGAAGATGACTTTGAAGATGACGAAGACTTGACGATGACCCAGATGATACAGAGAAGAAGACTTGTGCTGATAAATTGTGTCGAGTGAATACCTTCCTAGTTAAGAGGGAGTGTTGATGTAATTGTAACTTCGGAATGTATTCACTTGTATTTATTATCTATTGTAACCCGATGTTCATTCCAGGATGTATTGTAATATATTTGAGTCATTTCATGTCCCGATGTTCCGATCGGGAAGTTTCTATAATGAGAAAGTCATGTCAAGTCATTGTGGGTAACCCTCTTATTGGTCAAGGGTTAAAGTCCCCATAGTTGTGGGGCCCTTGGGTTATTAGACTATCCTAGTGAAGTCGGCCCTAGGTGAGTCATTGTAATTCAAGGCAATAGTCCCCACCATTGTGTTACCCTTCTATTGGTTAGAGTAGGCAAAGTCCCCACAAGTGGTGGGGCACTAGGGTTATTAGACACTCCTAGAGATGTCGGCTCTAGTAAGTAATTGTTAAGTGAGGCCGACATGATGGAGTGCACTTCAAGTGAATGGAAGAATATAAATAGAGAGTGAGAGCCTCTTTATTTATCACTTGCAACACTCACACTCACTTATGGAGGGCGCATGAGTGAGAGAGGAGAATCTCTCTCAGTGTGAGAGAGAGAGACTGCTGCTGTGTGGAGATCATCTTAATGTCTTGGGGATTTTACTGTTTTGGTGCTGATTCTATCTCTGAGGAAGTTGCGGGGTTTTCTCCTTTATGGTTTCCCCGAGGAAAACTCTTTGTGTCTCTTGTCTCTTTTGATGTGTTTATGTTTTATTGTTGTTCTTGTTATTCTCTTAGTGAAAAGATCCTAAGATCATAATGCTAGCTTATATGATGTAAAAATAACACCTAGGGTGGTGTATGCCATGTAGAGCTGAGTGAGGGATTTTTTGGGTTAACAAATATATCAACCAATCCCAAGGTATTTGAGGATATTACCATCAACGCATCTTGCTCCCCTGAAGAAGTTTCTTCCTACAAAGCACTTTTTTAGGAATTTCATGATATTTTCACTTGGCCCTACACTGAGATTCCTGTGCTTCATCCATCTATCGTCAATCATTGTATCGACACATGGCCTGATGTTGTCCCTGTACACAAAAATCAAAAACCTATTCACCCATCAAAGGCTCCTATTGTCAAATCCAAGATCAACAAACTCTGTAAAGTAGGTTTAATATACCCCTTGGGTTTCTAATCATGTTCCCCTCAACAAAAAACAAGGTACCATTCGCGTCTATACTGAATTTCGTGACTTGAACTTGGCATGTACCAAAGACAACTTCCCCACTCTATTCATTGACCAAATCATTGATGTGTGTGCCGGCCACGAAGTCTTTTCTTTCATGGATGGTTTTTTCTGTTATAACCAAATTCCAATATGGAAAGAGGACTAGTACAAGATTGCTTTCACAACCTGTTGGGGAACATTTGCGTATCGGGTTATTCCATTTGGACTTAAAAATGTTGGAGCCAATTTTCAGCGGGCCATGACATTCTTCTTCCATGACCTTATCCATATTATCTTGGTCTACCTAGACAACCTCATTGCTCACTCTCAGAAGCATTCACATCATCTAGAAGACTTACATCAAGTATTCTTGCGATGTCACAAATACAATGTTCGCTTAAACCCCCTCAAGTGTGTGTTTTGTGTCCTCGTTGGGTGCTTACTTGGATTTATCGTATCTCACAAAATGGTTATGGTTGATCCTTTGAAGTTTCAAGCCATTCTGAATCTTCATCCACAACATACTTTGCGCCAACTACAGAGTCTCCAAGGAAAGGCCAATTTCCTTAGTCGGAGGTTCTATGCCTAAAGTCACTCACCATGTAGTACACTTGTGTCATAGTTTTTATTTTTTGTCTTGCATTGTTTTTACCACAAGTCGGTGACCCCCTCTAGTAGTTTCCCCATGTCTAGTCATAGTGAGTCCAATGTAGAATGTCGTTGCATCATTTCCATGTGAGCGGGTTGATCCAACACATCCAACCTGCCCCTACGCCACAGGTACCCCACTGGAGGGTGCAGTCCCACGTCTACACATGCAGACAATATGTTGCACGTATGATCTAGCTACCACCATGCTAGCATACTGTCAGGTCCCTAAACCTGTCTTGGAGGTTGAGGCCTCTCAATATCTCCCTGGTGGTCCATGCCCATGCATGCATGGTCCTTTATGAGGATAGGAAGCTACCACCTCCGTTCAAAAATATCTCAGGTGAATAAATGACCTACTAGATTACGTCCCTCCCTACTTTCTTTGGGTCATTTCCAAGAATCAACTCGATTTGCATACCACCACACGAATCACACCTTGTATTTTGAGTTTTCTCCTAACCATAGGCCTCCATCTGGTCTAGTTTTTCTTCTATGTGCCACAGAGTTATCCAGAGTCCATTTGAGATGCTGTTTGCACCACCTAGTTTGGTTTTTCACCCTCATTTTGTTGACGAGACCCTCGTCTCGTGATCTCACTATGATTTTTAAGGTCATTTCCTGGAAGTCACTTTAATTTGTGTGCCATCACGTGAATCACCCATTGTATGTATTGGCATGTTCACGAGCCCTCTGCTCCATCCATGCTGAACAGTTGACCATATTTTACTGCCATCCATTGGCTCGCAAGGGGGCCCCATCAGTGTTTTGTATTTATTCCTCTCATCCATGTTCACAACATAAACTCTTTCCATATATCCAACACTTCCCCCTTCCTTGATTGACCATTACAGATTTTCTGTTAAGATCTTTTCTGACTCCTAAAAGAATGAAAAGATTGTCGAGCATGCTTGCTTCCTTTCATGCTCATTAAAGGATTTGAAAGGGAGACTATGTGGCCTCTTCTATTTCCTTTTTTCAGACCACCTAGACTATTATAAGAAAAGGATCACCGTAGCACCTCCCATCTAGGAATGCTTCCCTTTGTATACTTCTATGCTTTCTCCGACAT
Source organism: Pseudotsuga menziesii (assembly GCA_001517045.1). NCBI lineage: Eukaryota > Viridiplantae > Streptophyta > Pinopsida > Pinales > Pinaceae > Pseudotsuga > Pseudotsuga menziesii. The sequence continues at coordinate 185,394 of LPNX011187610.1, forward strand.
TGGGAGTGTACTTTATGAAAAAGCTCATTATGGGTTTTCTTTAATGTCTTTTCCATCCCTCTCATAAAGAAAATATTACCGAGAAAAATTGGTTTCTTTCATACTCATAAAATTATTTGAACAACTGTCTAGTTAGTATAGGTTTAACCTTTTCTGGCCTAGTTGGACTACCAACAGATTTTATACCGAAATCTCGTCACCATCATGTTATACCGAAATCTAGCCATCATACTTTGGGGGGAATCTCTATTATACCAAAATATCATCACCATCATGTTATGAGATAGGTATTCCCTTGTCTACTTCAATCCCTCAAAATTTTCCCTAGAGATATGAAGGTTCAAATTATCCCCTTGCAATTTTTCCCTGTGTTGAGCTGGTAACACTCCTCTCCTGATAGATGAGCAAGAAGCGGTGCCACCACTTCTGTCCTTACTGCAAGAAGTGGTGCCCCCTTATCACCACCTGTTTGCTTCATTGGAGGAGCGATGCTCAAGTTGTCAAGGCAAAAGAAAGAAGCTTTGAGAGGCTTCTCGAAGCTGACCTTCATGGAGCCTCATCCCTATGGTTTAGGACCAGCTGGAGCTCGAGAACCTTCCTTTTAGGATCTTATCTCCACCTCACCCATGAGATCCTCAACCATACCTATCCTCCCATGCCTTTAAATACTGGCTCAACCCCCATGGGAAAAAGGAGGAAGAATTGTGTTCCATACCCAAACTCTATCAAAATTATTCTTGAGTCTTTGGAGGCAAGGTGAAGTTAGAGGCAATGATCCATTGGAAGGAACTCTCAACACCAAGGCATGAAGGTTGTAGTCTCTCCAATCATTTATTAATAAACAATGTCTTTTATTTCCCATATTTACTGTTTTATATGTATGTATTGCTTGATTCCTTGGTCACAGGCATAGATCTAGTTGATTATATTGTATGCTATAATTTTTTCTTTGTTTTCTTCCATATTTTACAGGTTATTCTGCAGTAAGCTTCAAATATAGTGAAGATAACCTTCGAGAAAAGTATCATGGCATTTCATTCAATTGATTAACCAGATCTAGGGAGAGTCTAGCATTCTATGTTTGTGTTTTGTTCTAGACCTGAACCATTCAGATCTAGGGAACTGACTCTTTTCTACAGGAGGTGTGTATTTCCCGTTAACAAAATTGGCGACTCCACTGGGGATCTACTTCGAGTTCTGAATCTTTGGTAAGTTGAAACCTCCACCTTCATTTTCAATTTGTAGATCTACTTTTTCAATTCATAGATATATAGATCTACTTTGAATTTGATTGTTTTTCCTATGTCTTTTTTTAGATCTTCATCTTTTTGGTTCAATGGGTCTTCTGGTGATTGTATGGGTACATTTATTTGACTGTAACTTACTATTCTGTTTGATTTTTTATTTTTCAAATCGCCATCTCGGGCACCGCTCCTAGGCTGTGTTATAAGTGCGATTCTGGAGCTATCACCGCTCTTCCTTTGTGTTAAAGAAGCGATGCCACCACATTTTCTCTGTTTCCAAGAAGAGGTGTTGGACCTAGTAACGCCCTGGTGTGAACCTACTATAAGCGGTGCCACCGCTCTGTTTCTGTGTACAAGAAGCAGTGCTCAGGATGGTAACACATTGTTCAACAGCTGTAGAAGCGGTGCAAGGTATTCTTCTTAGCCTTGTTTGGTGTTTGATCCTTAAATGATTGTTATTAGTATTTGGATCCATGCTTCAGATAGCTACAGTTGTTTTTGAACTCTGCAATTCATTTTTAACAGAAAACTCACTCAAAAATCAAAAAACCAGACCCCCTAGGGAGCGTGTATGAATCCATAGTTATTCTCAAGAATTTTGATTGATGTTGGCCATTTAAAGCCTCATAGTTGGCCTTGAATAAAACTTGGTTTTGTTATATCTCTTATCTATCTTTTTTAACGGAACAAGGAAAGATTCATTTCAATTTTCTTCTTTTATTACACATGATTTTTGTATGGTTTTTCCTTTTTTCAAAAATTGTGACAGAATCCATATAAAAAGTTATTGTAGAATGTTGCTTCTAGTTCATTCTTGCTTTAGTTGAAGAAATATGAACGCTTTCATATAAAATTTGTAATCACTTTTATTGCTTCTTATTAGAGATCTCACTTCTTTTTCAGTTCAAAATAGAATATTTTGTTTGTTTCAGTTAGGAACAGATCGTATAAGAAAGATTGTTGTATTTGTGTATGGGATTTATTTTGTGTTTCAAAGAATTTGAATCTCTCTCTCCCTTCCTTAAGTAGGGCATACCTTTAAAGTGAAAGTGAAAATTTTGCAAAATCATATTGCATGGTTTTACTTTTTATGTCCGCATGTCATGCATTCACCTAACCAATCAAGATAAAATCAAGCGTTAGACTTAGGTTAAAAAATTTAGCAATTTGTGTGATAAGTTAGTGACGTGTTCAGGTGTCGCAAAACATAGGATCTGTCATTAATTTGTCTGCACTACAACCCAGGACTCGCGCCATTCTTCCATGTACCGTCGGTATATCGAATGGCCTTTCATGTACCCTTGAGGTATATCGAAAGGTACTTCACGTACTCGATTGTATATCGGAAGGCCCCTTGTGGACGGTTGTGCATTAGAAAGCACTACTACCAATTTGAGCTCCCACGTACCTTGTGTATATCGAGAGACACTTATAGGAATCCTGTGACCATCTGAGTACAGCCCTTTGGCCATCTTGGCATCACATTGGTTGTGAAGCCTTGATAATCTCGTGAGGTTCTAGACCTTTGATCCACTCCTCTCACATATTTTGCTTGCTTCTTTAGTGTGAGTAGCGCTTGATGTCAGTACAGTTAGGATTTTTTAGAAGAGAGATATAGTTTTGTTACATAGTTATGGCTTCACCTTCCAAGACTACCAACCAAGAGAATCCTTTACTAAGCACATCTTTTGTTTTCCCTCCATATGGGGATGTTGGTCCTCCTCTCATGGCTACGTTAAGCCTTCCTGGATTGACTATTGGATTACCTATTTGGTTATTCTCCATTCCATTTATCCCATGTACACCAGTTGCTTCTAATCCTAATCCTTCATCGTAAGAGAATCAACCTCATGTTGATCCCTCTCCTTCTTCACCAGATGTGTCTTCTCCCATTTCTCCCTCTTCGCTTGTTGAAAGTTGTAGTACTAGTAGTCAGGTGGATAAGAAGATGAAGAAAAGGAAGATTAAGAAGAAGAAGAAAAAAACAAACAACCAAGTCTCAACCAATTACTCCTTTGAGTGTGGAGAGTGTTGATCTGCACACCCAAAGACCGCGTAAGCCCAAATTCCCTTGTAGGCTTTGCAAGAGTGATCACCTTCTAAAATATTTTCATGGCTTGGACCTAGTTTTAGAAGAGTGGTATAAGATTTCCAAGTAAGATATGTCATCAGCCTCTGGTCATCACACTGATGATCCCCCCTCAACCAGTGACTCTTTGGTTAAGAGTAAGAAATCCTTGCTTGCTTTGTAAGGAAATGCACTTTATTTACCTTTGTCCTCACATGGATGAAGCTTCTAAGTTGTTGGAAGATATTACTATTTCTCATCAATGGATTCCAACAGGTTATCGTAAGTTGTCTCTTGAACCCCCACTGGTTGACCAAGTGGTCAATTCGGTTCTAACCTAGGTTGATCCCACTCTTCCTTTGAAGAGTGAAGTTGAAGTGGTCAATTCAGATTCATCTGTGGTTGATCCCACTCTTATTTTTAAGAGTGAAGTTAAATTGGTCGAGTCGATGTCATCTCCACCTGATCCCACTCCTTCATTAGAGAGTGTTAAGACTGAAGTAGTCGCTTTGACTAAATCTTTGTCTTGTTCTTCTCTTCCAGTAGAGAATGAACTTAAACCTATTGAAGTTTTTATGCTTCATTCTAATTTTTCTCAACAAGAGAAAATTTTGTCTGTTTCGACAGAATCCTCTCCAAGTAGTGAGGTTATTTCCTTTGACTGGAGTAACCTAATAGAGTCTCGTCTTCATTTGAGTGTTCCTTTCTAAATAGTTGTGAATGTTACTGATAGGTGGATACTTTGCACTATTGTTGACAAAGGGGATTTTGTTAGTATTCTATCCTCAACTACTTGGCAAGATTTAGGTTCTCCTCAACTTGTTCCAACCACCGATCAAATACTGGATTTTAATCACAGGCCTACTACACCTTTATGTATCCTTCCTCATTTTCCTATCACGTTAGGAGGGAAAATTGTCTGTATTGATGTTATGGTGGTCCAAGGTCCTTTAGATTTCAATCTGCTCCTTGGATGTGATTATGTTTACGCCATGAAAGCCATAGTGTCCACATTCTTTAGAGTTATGCATTTTCCCCATGATGGGAAGATTGTGACCATTGATCAGCTTTCCTTTGTTACGCCTAACCATCGCATCAATCCTAGTAATTAGACTGCCCTTAATGTGCCTCATGTTCTTGTGATTCCTTCCCCTTAATCTAGCTAGATTCTTCCCATAATAGGTAAAATGGGGGGGCATGGATCCAGCCTCTAGACATCATACTAAAGTTAATCTGCTAGCTTTTATTAAAGGGGGAAACCTACCAACCTCTAGATATCATGTTGGGTAAGACCAGTTTCATGAGCATAGTTCTTATTCTATGTCAAGCTCATTAAAAAATGAAACAGATGCCTTCAAGCATAGTTTACCTTTTGGTTTCAAGCTTGCATAAAAATGAAACCATGTTTCATGAGCATAGTTCCTATTTTGTGTCAAGCTCGTTAAAAAATGAAATAGATTCCCTTGAGCATAGTTTATATTCTGTTTCAAGCTTGTTAAAAAATGGAGGTTGTTTCAAGAAAAGTTTACCCTTTTGGTTTGAAGCTTGCATAAAAATTAAACCATGTCTGAGAGCATAGTTCTTCTCCAGTGTCAAGCTCGTTAAAAAATGAAACAACACCTGACCATCATGTCAGTTTTCTCCAAGCATAGTTACCTTCTATTTCAATCTTGTGTAAAAATGAAACAGATCCCCTTCCCTTGAGTCGAGTCTTCCATTTAGTGTTAGAACTTGAACCTTCTTTCTACCTGCCTGATTCTCATTCTTCCTAGCCCCCTGGTGAAAATTTTCACATTAGTAACCAAGTTTTTAGGTTGGGTATGGAAGAAGAATTGTCAGATGAAACAAATCTTAGGGGGCATGTCGAGCCCCTAGAAACCATGCTAGGGGTAAGGCTTGATAGCAATCATGCTGGGGGCAAGCTTCCAACCTCTATATATCATGTTAATGGGATTTTTCAAGCATAGTTTACCCATTGGTTTCGTGCTTGCGTAAAAAATATAACCAATCTTTGAGCATTCTTTCAACTAATCTTCGAGCTCGTTAAAAACAATAAGATGGTGTTGAGCTTACTTTTCATTTTTTGTTCTCTGGTTAAAACATGAAAACTAGTTTGAGCTTAGTTTATTAGTTTTTCTTGCTCTGGATTCAAACATGAAAAAGGTTAATAGAGTCCTCTTTAAGCTCTTTTCGGACTCTTAAAATGTGAAAATATTTCCAAGTGAACTTATCTTCTTCATGCTCGTGAAACGACCTGAATAGTTGTCTTCTTGGTGATAGTTTACCCCTTTTTCAGACCAGGGGGAACTACTTATGAAAAAGGTACACTCTACCCAATCATGTCTGGAAGAGTTCTCTAAGGTATTATTTTATACTTTTTTGGGCCTTGGGGACTAAATCATATGAAAAAGGACCCTTTTAGAGTCTTCTTTATTTTGTTCAGACTCTCTAAACATGAACTACACCGAGTTTTCTTTCATTGGACTCATTAAATTAAACATTGAAAGACTCTTGTTTGGGAATGAACCCCTCCTTTCCTAGGTTCGTAAAACGTATGAGAATGGACTTGTCTTCGGATAAGCTACAACGAGTGTTTGTTACCCTCTTTGAACTCGTAAAAACGAAAAGAGGCACTCATCAATCATGATGGGGAAATTAAGGGAAGGGAAATATATTTCATTTGCAATTAATGGCAGTTATTAGTCACCTTTGAACATGGCACTTGTCTACATTTCATTCAGTCAATTGGGTATTCAGCTTGTCTCTGAGTCGATCCACTTTCATGAGTCATGCCACTCCTTTGAGTCATTTCCATTGTCACATTGTGTTCCGCATTGTCAAGTCAATGATGCCAAGTATTCGGTCATGCCGCCCAATGTTCATAGGGAATTCATGTTGAGATTTTACACCTGCAGTTAAACAACTTTTTGTGTCAGTTACTTTTAAGTCAGTCCTATGGTTACATCATACTCAAAATTCCAGAACTTTGTTCCTAGTTTCATGTCATCAATGTGGGATTCATCATGACCCTCCTTCGATGAGACTATTCCTGTCAACCTCAGCTCATCATCGAGGAATTAGTATTATAAAAAAATAGATAGTACCTTGATATCTGTATGCATCAATGACAGATTCTCTCATTCTCGACATAGGTTCATATCATTGACCTTTGATCGAAATATTTGACTGAGTGTTCGACACCAGATAATCTATTCACATTCAGTAGATTGTACTAGGGTACCTTGGGAATCATTGACATCAATGGTGATCTCCCTTGCACTTATTAATGGTTCACATCATTGACCGGTAATCAAGCGATTTCTACCATGTTCGAATTCAGATCATTGTAATCAAATGGAGAGAATCGTACTTTGTGGAAGACGAGACAAAGACCCTAGGTATCTATTGGAAATCACTCATAGCTTTCTCCCCAGGTTGCGATGGAGTATTTGTATGCATCCTAGAATGGATCCACATTTGTATGTTCGTGGCTGTGCTCAAATTTGTGTTAGTATGACATAGATCTACATTGTATGTATGGTAGCTATGTCCAAATTTGAGTCTTCTTTCGCATGGATCTACGTTGTATTTTAGTAGCCATGAATTTTTTGTATCTCACATGGATCTGAGTTGTATTGGTCGGAAGACATGTTGTGAGTCATTTGGGACATGTATCAAAATGTGCTGCAGAAATTTTGTGATGTTTGAGAAGTTCCATCCATTGGACCTTTGCCTCGATACTATACCTTGTTCTTTCAAAGTATTATGCCTATTGTTTCCCTCTAGCCATCATACTTTGGGGGACATCTCTGTTATACTGAAATATCGCCACCATCATGTTATGATATAGGTATTCCCTTGTTTTCTCCAATCCCTCAAAGTTTTCCATAGAGAAATGAAGGTTCAAATTATCCCCTTGCAATTTTTCCCTGTGTTGATCTAGTAATGCTCCTCTTCCATTGACAAAAAGCGTTACCCAAGTCACACCGCTCCTGATACATGAGAAAGAAGTGGTTCCACCACTCCTGTCCTTACTGTAAGAATTGATTCCCCCTTATCACCACCCATTTGCTTCATTGGAGGAGCGGTGCTCAAGTTTTCAAGGCAAAAAAGAGAAGCTTCGAGAGGCTTCTCGAAGCTGAACTCCGTGGAGCCTCATCCCTATGGTTTAGGACCAGCTGGAGCTCAAGATCCTCCCTTTTAGGATCTCATATCCACCTCACCCATGAGATCCTCAACCATACCTGTCCTCCCATTCCTTTAAATATTGGCTCACCCTCCATGGGCAAAAGGAGGAAGAATTGTGTTGCATACCCAAACTTTGTCAAAATCATTCTTGAGTCTTTGGAGGCAAGGTGAAGTTAGAGGCAAGGATCCATTGGAAGGAACTCTCAACACCAAGGCNAATTTATGTTTTTTCCCATATTTACTATTTCAGATGTATGTATTGCTTGATTCCTTGGTCACAAGCATAGATCTAGTTGATTATATTGTATGATATCATGTTTCTCTTGTTGTTTTCCATATTTTATAGGTTCTTCTGCGAGGATAGCGAGGACAACCTTTGAGATAAGTATCACGGCATTCCATTCAAGTGATTAACCAGATCTAGGGAGAGTCTATCATTTTTTTCCATGTGTTTTGTTCTAGATCTGAACCATTCATACTAGGGAACCAGCTCTTGTCCGCAGGAGGTGTGTATTTCCGGCTAACAAAATTGTATTTCAGGAGGTGTCTATTCACATTCAGTAGATTGTACTAGGGTACCTTGCGAATCATTGACATTAATGGTGATATCCCTCGCACTTATTAACGGTTCACATCATTGACTGGTAATCAAGCGGTTTCTATCATGTTCGACTTCAGATCATTGTAATCACATGGATAGAATCATACTTTGTGGAAGTCAAGATGAATACCTTGGGCATCTATTGGAAAGCACTCCTAGCTTTATCCCCAGGTTACGATGGAGTATTTGTATGAGTCCTAGCATGGATCCACATTTGTATGTTCATGGTTGTGCTCAGATTTGTATGACATAGATCTACATTGTATGTCTGGTAGCTATGTCCAAATTTGAGTCTTTTTCGCATGGATATACGTTGTATTTTAGTAGCTATGATTTTTTTGTATCTCACATGGATATGCGTTGTATTTGTCAGCAACCATGTTGCGAGTCATTTGGGACATTTATCAAAATGCACTGCAGAAATTTTGTGTGATGTTTGAGAAGTTTCGGCCATTGGACCTTTGCCTCGATACCATACCTTGTTCTTTCAAAGTATTATGCCTATCATTTCCCTCTAGCCATCATACTTTGGGGGGCATCTCTGTTATATCAAAATATCATTACCATCATGTTATGAGATAGGTATTCTCTTATCTCCTCCAATCCCTCAAAGTTTTCCCTAGAGAAATGAAGGTTGAAATTATCCCCTTGCAATTTTTCCCTGTGTTGAGTTGATAACGCTCCTCTCCCATTGACAAAATGAATTACCCAAGTTAGTACCACTCTTAATACATGAGCAAGAAGTGGTTCCACTACTCTTGTCCTTACTGCAAGAAGCGGTGCCCCCTTATCACCGCCTATTTTCTTCATTGGAGGAGTGGTGCTCAAGTTTTCAAGGCAAAAAAGAGAAGCTTCGAGAGGCTTCTCAAAGCTAACCTCTGTGGAGCCTCATCCCTATGGTTTAGGACTAGTTGGAGCTCTAGATCCTCCCTTTTAGGATCTTATCTCCGCCTCACCCATGAGATCCTCAACCATACTGTTGGTCGTCTGGGCAGACCCAGGTTTACTATAATGAACCAACAACACCCCTAGCTCACTGGCCCTTTTGGCGACAGACCGCGAAGCGGCCTGAAGTCTCACCCGAAGTGATCCTAATGGGTTGGTCAAGGACTCAAGTGTCTTGACCAGGTTCTGTATGGCATCCTGTGTGCGTCTCGCAGCTCTTCTTAGCTCACGAGACCGCTCTTTCCTCTCTGTGACGCGCTGCGCAGTTTCCTCTTGCTCGCAATGACTCCAACCCCTATCGCATCGCCGCGTCCGGGGAAACACGTAACTCTTTCCTACGCTAGATCCTTCACCGCAGCGCACCTCATCTCCTCTGATGGTGCGATATCGCCTCCCTGCGATATCCTACCGCTGCGACTCGGCGTACCTAGTGTTACTGGTGTTCACCTACCGGACACAATACGCAGAGGTGTCTTATACTGTGACTCTTAACGGTCTTAAGGGAAACTTAGACAGGCTCTTATACAGAATGCTTAAAGACTTCAACTTGGATTTATCCTGTTATTATGCTATGAACTAAATAACATACACATACATATATTTTCTGTAAGCAAAGTTCATGTAAAGAATGACAGATATAACAAGCAAATACAATCACATGAATCAATCACACAACACGCAGATTTTACGTGGTTCACTTCCAGGGTGGAAGCTACGTCCACAGAACTGTGTTTCTATATTATAACTTGAGAGAGGTACACAATTCTGCTGCACCGCATATGTAGCTAGATGTAATGCCCCGGTTTTGACCCCGTTGCACTAGATGTATATGATGTATATATATTGTAATGATCTTGGTGCGGAGCTAAAATCCAAAGCCCCACCATTGATCGGTAATGCTATGTTTTGGATTTAAAATTGTCACCGATGGTATATCGGGGCATGCGGCATATATTATGTTGGCCATCATGTAAATATGCATCATAATTAATTAATGGACACAACCAGCTACAGTCACGGTAACTAAATTGAATGGGGCATGATTTCCTAAGGATAAGGGGGGGGGGTGAAATATTTAACCTATGGGCCAATGGGGAAAAGCCAAATTTCTATGAGAAAACCCATCAAACTGTCAACTACCTTTCTTGTCTTTTTCCCCGATCATTTATTTCTGCCAGAATGTGGTTGAGTTAGTTATTGCATGGAATGGGAAGAGTATGGGCAAAAAAATTCGAATTGGGCAGAGACCCATTTTCAAAAAATGTGTTCTGACTTCCTTGGAAAGGAAAATGCCCAAAAACGTATGCCATTCTGCCATGCATCCACGTTTTCCATTTTTTTTTATTGCAACCATTCTCCTTCACGTTTTGGGGAGCAGTTGGAGTTTTTCCTGTGTCTTTCATTCCACGTTTTTGGTTGTTGGCTTCATTTTTCCCATGGATTGGAGGTTGTTTTTGTAGTGCCAGGGATTGGGTTGTCTTCCTCACGTTTTGGGAGATGCTGGTGCATTTTTCCATTCACGTTTTTGTAGCTTCATGTGTTTTTACCATGGCTGTGAAGGGCCATTCACGTTTTTGGCTGTCTCACCGGCTATTGGTCTCACGCACAGACTATTTGGGGCGTTTTTCCCTACTGTGAGTTGTGCTCACTGATAAGCTTCAGGACTGTGTGTTTTTCCCCATGTTGTGAGTCGTTTTTGCTATTACGTTTGGGGACTGTTGTAGATGGGTTGAAGTCGTTTTTCCCTGGTTTAAGCTATAATAGCTAAATTAATTGCCGGAGTGCAATGGTTGGTCTTTGGACTGTGAGAGGAGCAGAGATGTTGGCTTAGATTTGCTTGATAAACCTGGTGGCTGGAAACCACACAGACAAAGCTAGAGGGCTGGCCTTCTTCTCCATCACCCCTAAATAGCACTGGAAGGGAATGCAGGGCCTGAGGGACTGTGTAGCAGAGAAGGGACTGATTCCTTGTGTTGGGTGCGGATGGGTGTCTTAGAGGTCGGGCTAGTTCTAGTGTAGGTGTTCTTGGCTCTGTAATGAGCTCACCAGCTTAGCAAATTGCCTCCATCAGCTCCTTAATGGCCTGATAAACCCAACTTTGTTGGCTTGGCTGTGTGATTTGTATATCCCTGGCTATGTGTAAGCCTGCTAGTTCCCTTATCCCTTGGAGAATCATGGCCAGCTCGGGGGTGGCAGCGCTGCTGAGAGATTAAGGAGCACGCTGGCCTATGGTTGGGTGGAACGTTGCAGCGACGTAGCTGGTTGCGGAGTGAAGCTTTCATAAGATAAGTAATCTTGTGTATTTTACCTCTGCAATTGTATATTTACTGTTAATTAAATGGAAATGAACATGTTGCAAGAATGCTTGTTTGAATGCATGAGGTTTCCGCTGTGTATGATGATTAAAATGTATTTATGTATGATAAACATTCCTGTGTGCATGTTTTTAGTTCAAATTCTCTTTAAGCATTCTGTTTATGAATTTTATTTAAACCTGTACATGTTCATGGGCTCTTAGCCCGGTCTGATAAAGCGTGTAGTCGCGTCCTCCTCGCCGGTCTGAGGGACGGGGACGTGACACTAGAGATCTTATGGGTAACTCCGCACATAGCCTGGAGCCCTTCTCTCTTAGATCTCTTCTCTAATCTCTATATTGTCTTCTTACAATATACTCTCACTCTCTCTCTCTCTCTGTCAATCCTTCTGGATTGTTACAATACAAAATAATAGTAAGCTAACAGACTACTGATAATTTGACTAGCTGGATGGCCTAAAATTCCCAAAATGCCAACCTTTTACAATACAAAATACATCCCTTTATAGGCGGCCCGATGGTCTCACCATTACAACACTATGGGCCTGTCCCAATAGTAACCCAAACCCTAACTAGTGACAGTCGGCATATATGTACTTGGGGTAGCCGCTTTCTGTCACACCATTGCTCACTGCATTCTTCCATGCTTCCCGGCGCTGACCATGGGTACTATGCACCGCTTCCCATCTTCTATCCTTCGTCTTCAATACCTCGGCCTCGTTGCTCCTTTTCCTTTATGAGGGTAGCTGAGCCCTCCTATCTTCGCTGCTGCCTTCAATGCAGTGGTTGAGCTCTCTCTTCTCGGTCGCTCAGGTACTGTCGTCTTCTTTGACTTCTCTATTTCAACAGTCACAGTTTCTGGCTCTGCTCTGCAGCTAGAAACATGCTACGGCATCGTAGATCCACCTTATCTCTTCATATTTGCCAAATTTTCTATCCGCCAAAATAACAAATTTTCTTGTAGCTGCGGGACCCTGCTCCAACAGTCCCCTAACACTTACTTGTGGCTCGTCCCGGCAACAAAACCATTTTTTGGTCATCTAGGCAAACCTGGGTTTACTATAATGAACCAACAACACCCCTAGCTCACTGGCCCTTTCGGCAACAAACCGCGGAGTGGCCTGAAGTCTCACCTGAAGTGATCCTAATGGGTTGGTCAAGGACTCAAGTGTCTCGACCAGGTTCTGTATGGCATCCTGTGTGTGTCTCCCAGCTCTTCTTAGCTCGCGAGACCGCTCTTTCCTCTCTGCGAAGCGCTGCGCAGTTTCCTCTTGCTCGCAATGACTCCAACCCCTATTGCATCGCCGCGTCTGGGGAAACACGTAACTCTTTCCTACTCTAGATCCTTCACCGCAGCGCACCTCAGCTCCTCTGATGGTGCGATATCGCCTCCCTGCGATATCCTACCGCTACGACTCGGCATACCTAGCGTTACTGGTGTTTACCTACCGGACACAATACGCAGAGGTGTCTTATACTGTGACTCTTAACGGTCTTAAGGGAAACCTAGACAGGCTCTTATACAGAATGCTTAAAGACTTCAACTTGCATTTATCCTGTTATTATGCTATGAACTGAATAACATACACATAAATATATTTTCTGTAAGCAAAGTTCATGTAAAGAATGACAGATATAACAAGCAAATACAATCACATGAATCAATCACACAACATGCAGATTTTACGTGGTTCACTTCCAGCGTGGAAGTTACGTCCACAGAACTGTGTTTCTATATTATAACTTGAGAGAGGTACACAGTTTTGCTACACCGCATATGCAGCTAGCGATCTTCTGGGTAACTCCGCACACAGCCTGGAGCCCTTCTCTCTTAGATCTCTTCTCTAATCTCTATATTTTCTTCTTACAATATACTATCACTCTCTCTCTCTCTCTGTCAATCCCTCTGGATTGTTACAATACAAAATAACAGTAAGCTAACAGACTACTGATAATCTGACTAGTTGGATGGCCTAAAATGCCCAAAATGCCAACCTTTTACAATACAAAATACATCCCTTTATAGGCGGCCCAAAGGTCTCGCCATTACAACACTGTGGGCCTATCCCAACAGTAACCCAAACCCTAACTAGTGACAGTCGGCATATATGTACTTGGGGTAGCCTCTTTCTATCACACCACTGCTCTCTGTAGTCTTCCATGCTTCCCGGTGCTGACCATGGGTACTATGCACCGCTTCCCATCTTCTGTCCTTCGTCTTTAATACCTCGGCCTCGTTGCTCCTTTTCCTTTATGAGGGTAGCTGAGCCCTCCTGTCTTCGTCGCTACCTTCAATGCAGTGGTTGAGCTCTCTCTTCTCGGTCGCTCAGGTACTGTCGTCTTCTTTAACTTCTCTGTTTCAACAGTCACAGTTTCTGGCTCTGCTCTGCAGCTAGAAACATGCTACGGTGTCGTAGCTCCACCTTATCTCTTCATCTTTGCCAAACTGTCTATCGGCCAAAATAGCAGCTTTTCTTGTAGCTGCGGGACCCTGCTCCAACAATCCCCTAACACTTACTTGTGGCTCATCCTGGCAACGGAACCATTTGTTGGTCGTCTGGGCAGACCTGGGTTTACTATAATGAACCAACAACACCCCTAGCTCACTGGCCCTTTCGGCGATAGACCGTGGAGCGGCCTGAAGTCTCACCCGAAGTGAACCTAATGGGTTGGTCGAGGACTCAAGTGTCTCGACCAGGTTCTATATCACATCTTGTGTGTGTCTCCCATCTCTTCTTAGCTCGCGAGACCGCTCTTTCCTCTCTGCGACGCGCTATGCAGTTTGCTCTTGCTCGCAATGACTCCAACCCCTATCGCATCGTCGTGTCCAGGGCAACACGTAACTCTTTCCTACTCTAGATCCTTCACTGCAGCGCACCTAAGCTCCTCTGATGGTGCGATATCGCCTCCCTGCAATATCCTACCACTGCGACTCGGCGTACCTAGCGTTACTGGTGTTCACCTACCGGACACAATACGCAGAGCTGTCTTATACTGTGACTCTTAACGGTCTTAAGAGAAACTTAGATAGGCTCTAATACAGAATGCTTAAAGACTTCAACTTGCATTTATCCTGTTATTATGCTATGAACTGAATAACATACACATACATATATTTTCTATAAGCAAAGCTCATGTAAAGAATGACAGATATAACAAGCAAATACAATCACATGAATCAATCACACAACATGCAGATTTTACGTGGTTCACTTCCAGGGTGGAAGTTACGTCCACAGAACTGTGTTTCTATATTATAACTTGAGAGAGGTACACAGTTCTGCTGCACCGCATATGCAGCTAGAGATCTTCTGGGTAACTCTGCACACAGCCTGGAGCCCTTCTCTCTTAGATCTCTTCTCTAATCTCTATATTGTCTTCTTACAATATACTCTCACTCTCTCTCTCTCTCTGTCAATCCCTCTGGATTGTTACAATACAAAATAACAGTAAGCTAACAGACTACTGATAATCTGACTAGCTGGATGGCCTAAAATGCCCAAAATGCCAACCTTTTACAATACAAAATACATCCCTTTATAGGCGGCCCGAAGGTCTCGCCATTACAACACTGTGGGCCTATCCCAACAGTAACCCAAACCCTAACTAGTGACGGTAGGAATATCTGTACTTGGGGTAGCCTCTTTTCGTCACACCACTGCTCTCTGCAGTCTTCCATGCTTCCCGGCGCTGACCATGGGTACTATGCACCACTTCCCATCTTCTGTCCTTCATCTTCAATACCTCGGCCTCGTTGCTCCTTTTCCTTTATGAGGGTAGCTAATCCCTCCTGTCTTCATCGTTGCCTTCAATGCAGTGGTTGAGCTCTCTCTTCTCAGCCGCTCAGGTACTGTCGTCTTCTTTGACTTCTCTGTTGCAACAGTCACGGTTTTTGGCTCTGTTCTGCAGCTAGAAACATGCTACAGCGTCGTAGCTTCACCTTATCTCTTCGTCTTCGCCAAACTGTCTATCCGCCAAAATAGCATCTTTTCCTGTAGCTGCGGGACCCTGCTCCAACACATACCTATCCTCCCATGCCTTTAAATACTAGCTCACCCCCCATGGGAAAAAGGAGGAAGAATTGTGTTGCATACCCAAACTCTGTCAAAATCATTCTTGAGTCTTTGAAGGAAAGGTAAAGTTAGAGGCAAGGATCCATTGGAAGGAACTCTCAACACAAAAGCATGAAGGTTGTAGTCTCTCCAATCATTTATTAATAAAGAATGTCTTTTCTTTCCCATATTTATTGTTTCATATGTATGTATTGCTTGATTTCTTGGTCACAAGCATAGGCCTTGTTGATTATATTGTATGATATCATGTTTCTTTTGTTTTTTTCCATATTTTACAGGTTCTTCTGTGAGGATAACGAGGACAAACTTTGAGAGAAGTATCAGGGCATTCCATTCAAGTGATTAACCATATCTAGGGAGAGTCTAGCATTCTATGTTTGTGTTTTGTTCTAGATCTGAACCATTCAGACTAGGGAACCAACTCTTGTCCGCAGGAGGTGTGTATTTCCAGCTAACAAAAGTGTATTTCAGGAGGTATCTATTCACATTCAGTAGATTGTACTGGGGTACCTTGGGAATCATTGACATTAACGGTGATCTCCCTTGCACTTGTTAATGGTTCACATCATTGACTGGTAATCAAGCAGTTTCTACCATGTTCGAATTCAGATCATTGTAATCACATGGATATAATCATGCTTTGTGGAATACAAGACGAATACCTTGCATATATATTGGAAAGCACTCATATCTTTCTCCCCAAGTTGCGATGGAGTATTTGTACGAGTCCTAGCATGGATCCACATTTGTATGTTCGTGGTTGTGCTCAGATTTGCGTCAGCATGACATAGATCTACATTGTATGTTTGGTAGCTATGTCCAAATTTGAGTCTTCTTCACATGGATCTACACTGTATTTTAGTAGCCATGAATTTTTTGTATCTCACATGGATCTATGTTGTATTGGTCGGAAGCCATGTTGTAAGTCATTTGGGACATGTATCAAAATGTGCTGCAGAAATTTTGTGATGTTTGAGAAGTTCCAGCCATTGGACCTTTGCCTCGATACTATACCTGGTTCTGTCAAAGTATTATGCCTATCATTTCCCTCTAGCCATCATACTTTGGGGGACATCTCTATTATACTGAAATCTCGTCACCATCATCTTATGAGATAGGTATTCCCTTGTCTGCTCCAATCCCTCAAATTTTTCCCTAGAGAAATGAAGGTTCAAATTATCCCCTTGCAATTTTTCCCTGTGTTGAGCTGAAAACGCTCCTCTCCCATTGACAAAAAGTGTTACCCAAGTAGCACTGTTTCTTATACATGAGCAAGAAGTGGTGCCACCTCTCCTGTCCTTAATGCAAGAAGCGGTGCCCCCTTATCATCGCCTATTTTCTTCATCGGAGGAGTTGTGCTCGAGTTTTTAAGGCAAAAAAGTGAAGCTTCGAGAGGCTTCTAGAAGCTGAACTCCATGGAGCCTCATCCCTATGGTTTAGGACTAGATGGAGCTCTAGATCCTCCCTTTTAGGATATTATTTCCACCTCACCCATGAGATCCTCAACCATACCTATCCTCCCATTCCCTTAAATACTGGCTCACCCCCCATGGAAAAAAGGAGGAAGAATTGTGTTGCATACCCAAACTCTGTCAAAATCATTCTTGAGTCTTTGGAGGCAAGGTGAAGTTAGAGGCAAGGATCGATTGGAAGGAACTCTCAACACCAAGGCATGAAGGTTGTAGTCTCTCCAATCATTTATTAATAAAGAATGTATTTTCTTTCCCCTATTTATTGTTTTAAATGTATGTATTGCTTGATTCCTTGGTCACAGGCATAGATCTAGTTAATTATATTGTATGCTATCATGTTTTCTTTGTTGTGTTCCATCTTTTACAGCTTCTTTTGCAGTAAGCTTCAAATATAGTGAAGATAATCTTCAAGAAAAGTATCATGGCATTTCATTCAATTAATTAACCAAATCTAGGGAGAGTCTAGCATTTTGTGTTTGTGTTTTGTTCTAGACCTAAACCATTCAGATCTATGAACTAGCTCTTGTCTGGAGGAGGTGTGTATTTCTGACTAAAAACGGTAAATAAGTCTTCCTTCCCCAAAGGTTGGGAGAGCTCTCCTTTGTATAATTTTATCCTTTTTTGGGCTTAGGAGAATATTAACTAAAAAGAGACCACACTGGAGTCTTCTTCTTGTTTTAAGACTCTCTAAAAATGAAAAAACCATTGAGCATTTACTGTCTCGGGCTCACTAAAAATCCACTAGATAGTGTCATATTGAGCTTACTTCTATCCCTTATTTGTACTCCTTAAACTATGAAGAAGGCCCCAACAGTGTCTTTTGGCACCACCACGTATGATATAATAGTATGGAAGCTTCCCCCCATTGGGTCGCCTTTGTTCAGAGTATTAGGGAATTATTCTTCCTTGGATCCCTTGGATATCACTAGTCTAGTTACCTCCCTTAGTATTTCCCATTTGCAGTTATCTTCCCGGTATTACAGCTATGATCCCTCTCCCTTGAGTCAGTTTCATTTGATGTCAGGTCAGCCCTGCCATCATACTCTGAACAAAGGAAGTTTGAGTCTCTCGTACTCCCCTACCCCTATTCCCCCATTCAATGTGTCAGTCCCTAGATTGTTCCACATCTTTGGTTATCCCCCTTGTGCTTTTAGTCAAGGATACATCATTGCCTTGATTAGTTGTAGGTCTCCCTCTATCAACATTAGTACATCTATTCTAGAGGATAGACCCAGAAGGTTCTTGTATCTGGGTTTCATCCACGTCATTGATGAGTTCCTTGGACTACTTGAAAGGAGTCATTAGTGCCTTTTGAGTTGGTTGTGTCTCATGTGCTCAATTTCATCTACCTCATCGCACCATTGAGATTTGTACAGGGTATTGGTCCGTTCATTATTTGGTTGAACACTCCTGTTGTCACCTGACTCTAGCACATTGGTGATTCTACGATGGGACCCACACAGTTTCATGTTCCTTGTGATTTTCGGGCTACGTTGGCGATAGTGTTCAGAAGCCCCCGGTGTCGTGCTTCCATGTATCTCAAGTACTTGATGTTATATATTGTACCACAGATATTCTAACTCCCAGTCATTGAGTCCCTCCAGTTATGTAAGCTTCCAGATCCAGCAAAGCATAAGTTGTGATGATATTGCATTCCATGAGAATGCCATTGTTTCTATGTATCAGTTCTTTAGATCAACATTGTATTTAGCCTCCCATTGTGGCCACCATTATGTATCATCATTTGTATATGTATTGATCATCTCCCATGTTTTGAGCCTTAATCCCATTATTTATTATTTTGACATTGTTACGAGCATGGGTATGCCCACCTTGTCCATATGCATGTCACACATTATATGTATCTCATCCAGTTTTTAGAACCCATAATAATAATAAAAATCCACCATAGTTCGAACGAAGAAGCTCCACTTCTCTATGGATCTATTCAGTCTCTCCACCATTGTCACCATTATTCCCATGATCCTATGATGTCCAAGGGCCATACGATGAGCTCATGCCCTCACACATCAGGGGGCAATTTGTTAACACTAAAAAGTGTTCACATAGCTCTACATGGTCTAAACCATATACATACATCATATTCCCACCATATTTCCCTTACTTTTGACCTTCACAATTATATTTCCACAAAAAAGGTCTGAAAAACCATTATTCCTTCCCATAAATGAAGGGATAGTGAACATTTATTATGGTTTACCTTCACTCTCTCCCAAAAAAATGGTTAAAAAACACTAAAAAGGAGAAAAGGTAAAAAAACCATAGATATATACCCTGGGAAATAAAATACCATGGGTCATCACCTTGGGTTAAAAAACCCTAAGACCATACTATAAATACATTGTGAAGGGCTCTCCCAAAACACACATACCTTTTCATTTACCTATGGTTATGTTGCGCCATTTTTCTCTTACCACATACTTTTCTGCTATCACTCTGATTGCCATGCCATTTCCCACGATGTACGTTGAGACATTCTCCGTACCCACCTTGGATCCATTCCCTATCTGACAACTGTTTTTGGAGACAATAGGAGAACCAACCCATGGAACTATGGAACCACTTCCGAGGACGACTACGGTGGCCTATCTTGCAGAAGAAAGGTGTTTTCACATTTTTTTTATTGCATTAGTTTAGCCGATATATATGAGAAAATGATAAAAAATATTTGCTTTTTTTATTAGTTTAGTTTTCTTTTCTATTTCCCATTGAACTCTTCCTTACGATCACAACGATCTAAGGTTGGTGCTTCTGCATGTAGTTGGGGAGAAATCTCCACTACAGGGCGCTACATAGTCATAGTTGTAAAACTGATAAGAAGGTTGATCGTCGAACACATAAGGTGGTACATAACCTTCCAAAACGTAAGGAGGTACATAGCCTCGTGACACTACTGTGTGGGAAGGTGAGGGAACACCATGGCTAGAGGTAGTACTATGGATCGAAGGACTGTGTGAGTCATGAGGAGGATGCGACATCAAAAACGCATTCGAAGGAACAGGTGTAGTGGATGATGGAGAATAAGATGGAATATAAGTTGTGCTTCCAATGTTCACATGTCTAGGGTCGTTTCTGCGAACGGGGACACTAGTATTAATCCTAGGTAATAGGTATGAATACCCTCCCATAGTAGGTGTGGAAGGTGCAATGTGACCATTTCCAAACCTATCCGCATGGAAATGAATGGCATTACCCCCAGGCATAGTACTAGGGTCAACACCAGATCCGACATTAAATAATGAAACGACCTCCGAAAGGTCTGGCATGCCAAATATAAAAGGGCTAGTGCTAAAGGGTACCAGATGAGTCTCACTACTCGACCTATGTGAAGAAGGCTATCAGTCAATGTTTACATAATCTGAAAACTAGGATCATGCATGATATGATGCACCAAACTTAAAAGGATGACTTCTTCTGGAGTCCTATATACACTATCCGGCACATTCCCCACCCTAGGGGGTGGAGAATAACATGTAATATAAGATGGAGAATAATATGGAATATAAGTTGTGCTTCCAATGTTCACATGTATAGGGTCATTTCTATGAACGGGGACACTAGTATTAAGCCTATCTAACGGGTATGAATACCCTCCCATAGTAGGTGTGGAAGGTGCAATGTGACCACTACTAAAACTATCTGCATGGAAAGGAATGGCATTTCCCCCAGGCATAGTACTAGGGCCAACACCAGATCTGATATTAAATGACGGAATGACCTCCGAAAGGTTTGGCATGCCAAATATAAAAGGGCTAGTGCTAGAAGGTACCAGATGAGTCTCATCGCTCGAACTATGTGAAGAATATGGTCGGTCAATGTTTACATAATCTAAAAACTGGGATCGTGCATGATATGATAAACTCAAAAGGATCGGCTTCTTTTGGAGTCTTATATACACTATCTGGCACATTCCCCACCCCAGAGGGCATAGAAGGAGGGGCCTTCGGGATCTTAGATGCATGACTCATGGTGAGATTAGTGTGTGAATCATGGGGAGTATGATTCTGCCCAAACTGTCTGGCTCTCTTTCGTAAAGGAGGAAGAGACATAGAAGGAGGAAGAACCGCTAAACATCGAAAATGGAGAAATGCCGATCCTCGATCCACGGTGACTCCACAAAAATAAAGAGACTCATACTAATTACGAACCCTAGAGAAATCTAGTGCACACAGAGCACACTCCTAAGAGAATCTAAGACAAAATGCAAGAAAGCCAAGAGGAGGATAAATGAGCTCCTGAATGTAGCAGGTATGTCTCTCCTAAGAGAGGATTGAGACTCCCATACACTACAAGCGAAGGTGTGTAAAAAATTATAGTGGCTCTCAGCTTCAACGCATAAAGCAACTGTGTTGTCTGACCCCTACCTGGACAGGACACTCACATAATAACCTCTGCAAGTACCCCCTGCGATACCTAGGTAAGGAAACTAAGGTCACCCCGATATAACCAATGCTCAGGCAGACAGTCGCAGGAAGGATCTACCATATGGGCAGGGTAGCAAAGATCGAAGCTCAAAAGCACCAAAGGTACCTAAAAATCCCCCAGATACGAATAAGATCCTAGAAATATCTATGGTGTTGCATAAAGAGTGGCAAGGGGTTATCCCCACTATAAACGTGTATGCTTCCTCGTTCTTAACTCCTGTGTAAGAGGAGCCTCCTGAGAACACTAATTATACCAAGGATTTCACTCTCTCACCTGGACAGACACCTACTGTGTTATGTTTAGTAGTCTTCGAGAAATTTTCTCACACGGCCTATTCCAAGACTCTAAAACCTAAGCTTATCGATGTACCCTATCAAAGAAAAATGAGTAATTCATTTTAAATTAAGCGTTGATTTTAGGGGTTATGACTACTCAAAGGAAATGACCGTGCAACTAATGATGTTATGACTCAGAAGTGAAAGTAAATATGCACACCTAACAAACAATTCCAAGTGCAATTTTGTCGTTAAATGTGAAAACGGGGTATGCCACTACATGAGATGCATAGTTTTTCCTTCAAATGATGATGTAACCATTCTTATATGAAAGCCTGATTAATAATCAAATAAGCAAACATAATGCAAGTACAGTGCAAATAAAAAGATGCATGAACATGCCAAAAATAAAAATATTTTTGTATTTTTGAAATAAATGATATGTAAATGCAATAAGAAGACTCTACAACTCCCAGACCTTGCATCAACTATCAGAAAACCCAATCAAGACACCAAGATAAAATGAATCTGATGCACTAATACCAAAGCAAAAAGGAAATAAGATGACAAGAATAACTCCTAACCAAGAAGCAAATAAAAAAGGTCTTTGTTTAGAAATAGAGGCAGCAGATAGACACCAACAATACCTAGGAAGACTCAACAACATTCAAAATTCACCTAGCAACTCTCAATCATCCAAATCACACTCAAAATAGAAGCATACATGACTTTTTGCAGAAAATCTGCATGTATACGCAATTGTTTAGACAAAACCCACCTGTATACGTGGCTGTGAGGAAAAAAATTGCGTACATGAAGAAAGAGGAGATAAAATGACAAGCCAAGACCTAAATTAATTCAAGAGGACACTAATGGGCAAACATATTAGAAACACAAAGAAACAGAGAGCAATTCAATCACATTGTGCACCCAATCCCTTAAGAAAAACAAGGAACCTCCCCAGCAGAGTAGCCAATTTTGTTATGGAGAGAAATTTCCTATGGCTTGAAGTAGACCAAAACAGAGTAAATGAAACCATAAATCAATCCATTTCAATATGCAAGAGAAATGAATGCATCTAACACTAAGGGATATGAAGCTTACTATTGGTACCAAAATCTACCCCTATAAAAAAATTTATATTCTAGCAACGCATATGTAAGGATGTGCCTCAAATTTTGCTGCCAGAATGCTCACAAGTATTTTCGCCAAAGCCATGAGTGTTTTAGTGAGCTTGCTCAGTTTCCGTCATGTATGTCTCTGCACTTGTTTTCCTTGTTTGATAAGGAAATCACATCTTAAAATAATAACTTTTATTTTACAAATTATTAAATAATAATTTTATTTTAAAAATAAAGTTATTATTTAATGGTTTTATAAAACAATATTACAAATTATTACTTTATGATTTTCTTTTGGGATTTTAATGCTTTTTAATAAAAAGCATAAAGTTGTGTTTCAAAACTCCACGTCATAAGTTAAACCCAAAGTTTATCTCAAAGTCACGGTCTCCACCTTTAGTTTTATAAAATTTATGTTGGCCATAATCCATTTGAACATTAAACCGTCACGACAGCCGCCATCAATTGAGATTCCACTTCCACTTTGTAAAATTACAGGGTCAACCACCCAGACTATTTTTCAGTTATATCACAGATAAAAAAACGCGTAGGATAAACGTTCACCAAAATGCTCCGCTTTGCCGGTGAATTTTGTATAGCAACCAGTTTAGATTTTTAACGGAAAGTGTTATTTTTTCAATTAAAAAATTTAGTTGATAATTACAAAATGGCCTATTTCAAAACGATCCAGATTGCCCAAATTGTAATTTAAAACGTCGAAATCGTTGTTTCAGCGAAATATTCTCTGCCGAATTCCGACTCTGCCGAATTCCGGCGAGTCGGAGGCGTTTTGGTGAACGCTTATACTGCTCATAAAAAAAGTCTTCTGATTTACCATGTATAATGCCAGTGTTACGGATTCATTGTTGCACTAAAACCCACCTGAAAAATATCACATCATTGATGGCCAAGGAGATTCTTATCAGATCGTCGGTTTTAGAGTTTGTCTAGAATTTCTATTAGATGCCATCATGCCACCAGGCCTGGAATTTGACCATCGTACAAGACACGTATTTAACAAACTGAAACGTATTTGACAGCTAAGATTACATGCCGCACGTCATCGTCTACTACGTGTGAGAAAATGCAGACCGTCAATTTGAAGTCTAGGGGTTTCCATCAAACGTAAAAAACGCTAGCACCTGCAGACTTCAAGCATGGTACTTGGAAATTTGGAAAGCATGGAAAGCTACGGTAGTTTACACGAAAACTAAGTTAATGTCAAATTGAATGAGCCTTGGTGTTAGTTGGCACGACTTAAAACTAGAGGACGGTTCTTGAAGATCCATCGCGCTTCCCTTGGAAATGGTGTCATCCATAATAGGGATGATATTTTGGCCCAAGAAGACTTGTATCGATTTCAACACATAAGTGAGACTAGATACATAGTTAAACTCTACCACGGACACCTTCCTTTGTTGAATCCATAGTTCTCCTGTCCACGTTAAACAATCCATCACCAAAACTAATGTAAACTCGCTCCTGAAACTGGGACCCTTTGGTAAAATCAGAAACTTAGTTATGAGAATGTACTCCATGTTTACAGGATTGCTGGTGACGACAGTGGTTTGGGGAAGGCATTTCACGACCAAAGTTCCCCCGCATCTGATAAGGATTGCTGAAATCCAATCGAATATATCGTTGAAATGTATAAACACGGACGGAAGGATACCTACAAAAGGCCATTTCATAGGGACTTCGTTCTTTGTATTTCTGTTGAGAAATAGAGCATAGCATATGAAGCCCGGCAAAAAATACACTACATGCATTAGAGCATTAAATGTGACAGCAGTCGCACTGTCCGTCTGCTGTCGGATCCTTTCCAAAGTAAGATTCAACGGCGGACAGTGCGACCGCAGTCGCATTTAATGCTCTAGCCGAGGAAGCCTACGATCAAGAGAACAAAAATATTCATCCCCAGATTCTCCCTAGCAAATCACGGAAGGCATACCAAAAGGGAAGGAATTCCATTCATAATGAACACGCCTAACTCCCACGAGGGCGGAATGGCGGTATCATGAATTGACCGCTTAACTAACTGTAGAATGGTTAAGTACCAAGCATAAGTAGGTAAGCTTCTATACATTGTATTTTAATTGTATGCCTATTATATGTTAGGAATTTCATACAAGGAATTTGTTTCTTATATGCCTACTGCCATAATTATATTTTTCAACTATTTCTGTAGATTAAATTGTTTCTTTTCTGCCTAATGGCGGAATTATATTTTTCAACTATTTATGTAGATTCAGAGAAGCAAAAATAATTTAGGGTTACAGTATTTAGATGTTGAGATTACATTAATATTGTAAAATATAAATAATAATAAACTAAAACTTAAATCTTCAACATAGAAAACCAACTAAAACCTTCGGCATAAAGACCAAATACAGAGTAATAAAATCACATAGAGTAAATTGCCTCTACTTTTATTTGTTATACTCATCGTAAGAATGAATGTCGAAGAAAAGTTCTCCATGGGATTCGAGAGAAACTCCCAAAGTGGACCTTCTTCATGTAGTTGAATTATGGTTCATAAATTGGTGAAATACCCTACTGTGACCCATTTTATTCTCCTATTTTATCAATGATTCTTCATATTCTTGGAAATACCTTCAGGTAGTAAAAAGTTGAACCCCGACCACCGTTAGTCATTTTACTATGCTATTTTTTAAATGGCACAAGACTTGTTCCATGCAAGTCCAGACTCTAGGTGGGAATAGGGACAGTTGCATTGACATTATGCTATTTTTTAAATGGCACAAGACTTGTTCCATGCAAGTGCAGACTCTAATGTGGGAATAGGGACAGTTGCATTGACATTGTTGATGCACAGATTAGCCACCGATTCCATTAAAAGAGGTCATATTTGACAGGTTACCACACCCATGGTAGGAGAATATCGGATGTGGTTCAATGGCAATGCTATTGGATATTTTAACATATATATTGAAGGATATTTTAAAATATATATCGAACAAGTTTAAAATGCAAAACGAAATTCATATAGCATTACAATCCAAGAGTAAAACATAAAATGAAAATGAGTCACCAGGGTTAAAAATTGTACAATGCTTCCTAGTGCGTTGCAATTTGTAGGGAATAGACATTGTTTACTTTTACTATCACAGGTAGGGAGTTGTCTAAGTAACTTACAAAACTTCCATCCTTGGCTTGCACTTCCCAAAATAGAAATTTATGGTTTGAATATGTCAACTGGAGACCTGTCAAACTCGATTAGATAAAAAGTATGGTTCAATCTCCGTCTGAACTCGACTAGATAAAAAGTATGGTTCAAATATTTTTCATGTGTTTTAGGTTATGAGGTTTTGGCTAATATTTAAAGCTTTTGGAATTGGTGAAACTAGAAGTCAAACGACGGTTAGGTAGGTTAATCAATGGATTTGATTTCTAGTCAATTTCAAATTTCAAGTTCATACAAGTGTTTGATGTGTTTGATATGTTCGATGATTAAATATGTTTGGTGTTTGATGGATTTTATTTGACAATTTAAATATGTTTGGTGTTTGATGGATTTTATTTTGTTATATATGTTTAAGAGTAGAAAATTAAAATTGTTAATATGAATAAAAATTTGATATGATGGACAATTAAATATGTTTGGTGTTTGATGAATTTTATTTTGTTGTATATTTTTAAGAGTAGAAAATTAAAATTGTTAATCTGAATAAAAATTTGGTATGTTCGACAATTAGATATATTTGGTTTTTGATGGATTTTATTTTCTTTTAAATTTTTAAGAGTAGAAAATTAAAATTGTTAATGTGAATTTTTTTGATATGTTCACCAATAAATATGGTATGGTGTTTGATGGATTTTATTTTATTTTATATTTTTAAGAATAGAATTAAAATTATTTATCTGAATAAAAATTTAAACAAAATTGACACTCAATAATTTATACAAAATGTAAAGCGAAAGGCATATAAAATACAAGACAGTCATCAAATTACCATGGTAGATTTGAAATTCCAGGCATGGCTGCCACTATTTCTCCTACAATTAAGTCTTAATAGCTTGCTGTTGTAATCATGCCATGAGTTGATTATGGGAGAATTCTCCACCTAAATTCCAATTAAAAGATGAAGATTATTGAAGGTTACTGAGCATTGTGTTAACTCCATGAAAGTTTTTCCAACCAATATGCAGCAGAAATTTAGAAGCTCGTGTGCATAGATGTCCACGCAAGGTTTGAAATTAATTCAAATTTCCACGCCATTGGGTGACATTTGCGTCACAAGGATGGCTACTAAACTGATTTCAGATTATTCTTTGAAATCTCACAAGTTTTCTAAATCTCTTTACACGCTACTCCGAGGTTTATGCTGAAAAGGTTGTTTGAAAGATAAATATCACACCAGTGGATAAGTATATGCATGCAAAGGATCCATCAGTTGCAATTTCAAAGGGATAGAAGTCATTTTGATCTACAATCAAAGAAAGTGGGATTTCAATCTTTGTTAAGGAAAATTCCGTGTTACATACCACCAGAATTTGATAAAGAATGATGTCATATCATTGCCATCTGAGACCATATGAAGAAATTATTATGCACCTTAATTGAAGGCTCAAAGCTCTCAGTCTTTGCCATATCACACAACAGTAGGGGAGAGTCAACAGGATTACCAATTTCTTAGAATGCCAAGGGAAAGCTACAAGGTTAGGTAAATGGATCTCATTCAGGAACACTTGCACACCTGCTCACCGAAATTCAGCCACGAACGTTCTACATTGAAGACGACCATAAAGTGAAAGATTGCTACAACATCCCATTGTTGGGTAGGAGTTTCATGAGGAGGGATATTATCAAATCCTTTGCCATGTCGTCATATTTTTAAGATTGCATTAAAGAAGATTGTTAGCTTCATTTTTTACAAATCCACCAAGCCACCAAATCTTAGAGAAATTTGTTAGCATCAACAAATCAGCGCCTGAGAAGTAACCAAGGTTTCCCAGATATTAAAACAAGATGTTTACACATGAAATATTCATGTATTTAGATTACAGAGTTTTAAGAAAATTACATCTTTGAAAATTCAAGGTAAATTGTGCACCACAAATTCGCCAAAAAGAAATAGATTGTTAACGCTGGGATTGTGCACGAGGAAGAAGGAATATATGAGAGATTCAAGGGTGTTGTTGATATTACATCAAGAGTCCTGGTAATGTATAAAAAAAGCAGCAATTTGACTGTTAGAGGTAGGAGGTGCCAGCCTGAGAAGGTTGTGTGTTGGATTGTAAAGGGTTGAGTTATCAGTTTGAGGTTTCTTTTACAGCTATGTAAGTGTATTTTGAGGACTGTATGAAGGATGAAAAATACTATATGAGCCATACGAGCCAGTTTTTTTTTACTTTTAATCAATGCAAGTATTGTTTCAGTGTCTTTAAACTTTTGTAATGACTTTTATGAAAGATAGTGTTTCTATCCCTAGTTTCTCATTATAGATGCATTCATCTGTTTATATAATCAAATGTCTATGGCTATATAACTTATTCTCAAAATTGGTTCATTCATATCTACTATTTGTAGTCATATGTTTTTATATCATCTTTGTTTACCATCTCTCATATATACTTATCCTATTTGATTCTTGAATATTGGTCATTCATTCACCCTTCAATTTTCCACTTCTGTTATTTCAAACCAAACCCATTCATATTTTATTCAAGCCTTTGAGTTTAATATGTGTTAAGCTTGTCTTTCTTGTAGTCGAGAGTTAACTTTAACACTAACACATACCTTATTCCGAACGGTTGATGTAGATCTCCGTTGAGCTTTTCCAACACGCAATTGGCTCTCAACAACAATAAACAAGACAAGCATGCTATATATTAAGCAAATACAACTACATCCATGGATAAAATATTCATGGTTATACACATGTAATGGATGAAAATATGGTATTTCTAAATAATAAACAAAGATAGAACAGTGATAAACTCTGTTCTGAACCTCGTCGAAATGGAGAAACTGAGTCCTCCACCTGGGCCTCCACCACTTCAGTCCTCCATCTCAGTGGAAAGCTTACAAGGCAATGGAAATCTTGGGAAGAGTAGCAATGTGTGATCCAAAGGAACAAAGGGATGAAAACTCAAGCATAAACGAGTGAGGAAACAATGAACTATAGTTTTCTTGCTCTCAAAAATTCTCCTCTCCAATGCATCCAAGAGGCTCAATATATAGCCCTCCAATGGATAATGGAGGGTCTATTCCGAGCGTTTTCCAGGCATATGGAAGGCCAAGAATCAAGTTATTTAGGACTCATTGAGGAAAACTCCAATTTTTTTTGTATTTATGCACATTTACCAATGTACGCACGTATTGACTAAAACGTTGCATGTACACGTGGGTATTAGATTAAAAGTCGTGTATACAAATATACATGTGTTTCTTAAGGTATTTCTTGGATCATCAAAATATAACTTGAGCAAAGGGGATCCAAGGAGTCTGCAGAGGGACATGGAAGGCCATAAAAGTGTGATCTACCAAGTGTGGTAAGATTAGCTATAACACCCATTGGCATGGTTCACCCTTGAAACATGAGTGTTGTTAGGATATTTAGGTAGTTAGAAGTTAGTTAAGATCAAATTGGTATAATGTGTCTTTAGGTAAAGTGTGTTTCTTTAGTTTTCATTAGTATGCATTTGTACTTTTGTAATATGGATGTGATTATATGTTATAGACATAGAGTGATCAGATGGTTAATATTCAACTTGATATTAACGGTTATTGATCCATGGATTAACATAAAATTGGTCCATGATCTCTATTTAAAGAGCATATAAGTTCATTTTCTCTATGATTGATTGTGAGAAACTCATATGTAACATTTTTCCTTTGCATAATATATTTCCTCAAGTAGTTATTTGGATGGGGTCATGTATTGTTTGTTTCCCTCTTAGAGGGTTTTAGCCACACAAAAGAATTAGTGTGTTGATCTATGATTTTTTTGTGTGAGCGGTTACTGAAGGTGTTTGATCTTTTGAAAATATCATGTGTTAGTTGAACAAGTGTAACCAATATGATATTCTATTTTAAGAAATGTAGTCAATTGGTACCATGGGCAAGCATCTATCCAGCTTAGTAAAATTCAAACATGGGGTCCGACTTCTACCTTTCCACCTCTATGTTCATTATGGGTTCTCCATTGGTACATTGTTGTCACAGAGCTAGTATAATATATCCACACATTGCTTTTAGTCCTCCATACAGCTCTACACTAGGTGCTTTCCTAGTTCCATGTCATCCTATAATAAGTTTGTCGATGCTCGCAACCTTTCTTTAACGATCATTATCTCCCATGGTAGTGTGGGTGCCAATATGAGCAATCTTATCTATTGGTTTATTCTTTCTTTGAATTTTAAGCATGTGGTTCCTATGAGTAATGCAACTCTATAAACATTGTTTCCTTGATATTCCCTTCCTTAATATCTCCTTTAGGTGTGTAAGTAGACCCTTCTTTTGATTCAACCTCAAACACTTTATTAAATGTGTTTGTATCTATTGCAATTAATTTCACTCCAAATTCTTATCCATGTTTGTTATGACCCTCCCTAGGGGTGTAATGGAGGGGGATGAGGTCCCATTAGAGTAATAGTGGAGTCCATTCAATCTAAGTGGACTAGATCCACTATGTTGTTATTATTCAATAAGGCCCACTATGTTAGTAAATAAATGTAAAGAGGCCTTATTAAAGAAGTTCCATTGGGTAGTTAGAATTCTAGTTAGTATTGTGACTCTATAAATAAGGATGGAGTCCTCTTTAAGTGGTGTGGAAAAAAATATTGTAAGTGGATCTTATCTCATATGCACACTTGAAGAGCCAAGTGAATCGGATTTTATTTCTCTTTTAATAATAAACAAATTATATAATAAAAGTGAAGGATTTCTGTTATATCTTGTGTATGATCTGATTTTAATATTTGGTATACTATAAGTGGTCATAAATTTTAATAGGGAGATCAATTTATAGCAATATCAATTCCATTGGAGAGATAAATTTTAGGGATTTTATATGACATAATGTAAGCCCTAGTTCCAGCCACTATCCCCTACAATATCTCCCTTGCAACCATTCCACCACCCATTAAACCATGGAAAAGTGGGGGCCTCTACCATAGGAGAAACAAATAATGGTAGAAAAAATTTTACAGTATGGGAAGTCCAACTATAAATATATATAGACCAATTCAACATCTATACAATCTAATTTGATGTCTATAGAGTTTACATTCAAGGAAGGTTTTTCTAAATTGGAGGAGATTTGTGTTTCTCATCATTGAAGAGTATCAACACGATAGATATGCATGGTATGATTTAGAGGATGATTGTGATGATTTTCATATGTATAGTTTTAATGGGATAAAAACTACTTCCATATTGTTTTTAATGAATCTTCTCTTTCTCATGAATCCTAGTTTGTGGAGGAATGAAACCCATAGGTGGTGCTTGGAATTTTCTAGTATGCTTCTTCTACAATAGTGGAGATTCTCATTGATCCATCCTTCTACTTCTATAGAGAATATCTATTTTCTTATGGTTATAGTTTTTTGGATCCACATGATTGTCATGGAAATGTGACACATAACACTTAGAGGTTTGTGGAGCTTTAGTACTATCGGTGGATTGTTAGTTGGAGCATATGGACATGGAACCCAAGCTTAATATAGACCTTGTTGGAATACCTCATCATCATGGATAAAAATTATACTTGGGCACCAACATCCTTGATCGATTTTAGCATTGAGGTCAAAATTCATCCATGGGACCCTAGATTATGGTTGTACAACTTCACATTAAGTATTGATGGCAATGCTTTTCTAAGGGGGTTGGAGTGTTATGAACCTCCATAAAGGGTGTAATGGGGGTATCATAGTGTCCATTAGATTATAATTGAAGGTCATTCAATGTAAGTGGAATAGTTTTGCATTTCACCTTTGGTCGACCCGGGTTCAAATCCTTGGTCGTCAACAAAGACACAGATATCGGCCTGACAGAGCAGGGTTCAGCCGACAACACATGCGACAAAGATGTAGTCTCACCCGAGATATCTTATGGGGAAATGACAAAACCATGTTTCTATATTTAGGTAAGGGTTTCTAATCTCATGGTACCTTATTATAGCACTCGAACAAATCCAAGGATTATACTTCTTATCCCTTGTCTATTCATTCAAGATACAAGTCTAATTACTAGTCGACTGTTGGCAGGAAGTTTTGAGGATAAGTAGTTATGCAACAACGGGGATGATGCACAAGGTGGAAAAGATTGTGCAAGGCAGATTGGTCACATTTTGTATATTGTGGTCATATTTTGTAGATTTTGGTCATTATTTTGTACTTTTTTGTCCAAGTAGTTAGGAAGTTGATCTAAGTGGGCCATTTTGTAAAAGGCACAAGCCTGTAAATAGATCTAGGAGTTGTAATGTTGATACATCATATTTGGGGTCTAGATCCATGTGTGTACTTGAAGAGTGCATATGTGATCTCTCTTTGATGTGAGATATGAATTGTGGAACTGTTTTGAGAACCTGCGATTTTGATGCGGAAGTAATATGACAAGACGGAGATTTGATGGAAACATTGTGTATTTTGCATATTCCTATTTCTTGCTTTCTGTGATATGATGTGAATGGAAAAATACTGCAATATGATGCTTCTTTCTGAATGATGCGATGCTTTTATTTTTTAAATCATGTTATGGTTATCGATTTGTTTTATATTGCTGCGATTTGAATGGTTTTATGCGATCTGATGAATGTCAGTATGAATCTGCGATAATGAACCAATGCTTGAACATGCGAAGTATTGTTGCGATAATTTAACAATAGATGCAAAAATCCTCCTTCTTACTATGGAAACATGGTTCCGACAGTCCTCCCTTGAAAATCTCAAGTGATACCTCATCTACTCCATAGGTGTTGTTGGACAGGGTAAAACCTGTCTGGGCCGGTGCTGAGGGAGATTGTTGGGTTAAGGGTGTCAACAGAGAGTGACCCCTTGTCTACGGATGTGTGTCAACAAATGGTTTTGTTTCTGGGACTGTAGTGGGAAGGAGAAGGAGGACATGTTTTAGCATCCAACAAGACCAGATATTCAAGATTGGTTCGACCAGAAGGCTAGGGAATTCGCAGCGGAATAGAATCAGAACCCTAGATTAACGACAAAATAGTGGCTTGGAAGGTACCTATATTCTGATCTAGATGAGTACTTCTTTTCTAAATTCCCGATCATCCTGTATGAGTGGTTGGCGCAATTGACCTATAGAAAGACAAATTTTCAAGGAGGCAAACCCACTTGCTGGAACCCAGAGTTGATCCATTAGCTATAGGAGGTAGACAACAAAGCATCGAGGGCTGTCAAAGTGTGGCTTGACAACATATTGGAAGGTTACATTACTTAGTTTGTGGTTGACACGGTCAAATATTACAACAATGTGGAGAGGGAATTCTTCAAAGGACCAAGAGCTAGGTTCTTGTTATCTTTGCAGTTGTCAATTAAGATGCTCATCTGTGAAAAAGGCATATTGAAGATGAACACCGATGAGTAGATCCCTGGTGTGCGAAGGATGCGGGTATTGCGAAGATGAAGGTTGGATGGAATGATACGGGGTAGATGGATGGGAGTTACGACGACACTATGAGGGAAGCTGAGGAAGGAAGTGGTATTTTGCAAAGTGGAGTAAGGTTTTGGCAAGAGAATAGGTAAAGGACAGGAGAGAGTCCTATTGCGACTGAGATAAGAGGCTGCAAGAAAATATCACAAGGGATGAAGCGACCTTATAGTGATGAAGGATATGACCAAGATATGCCCGAGCCCGAGGAAAGACTAACCCAGAGCAACAACGTACCCACACCTCCATCCAATGCAACGCACTCAGGAAGAAATACTAGCTCAACACTGAATTGTTCAATGTTTCATCAACACTCTAATAGTAGCGGATCAAAGAACGTAGGAAAAAGGCCCGAGATGGTGGGCGATGATGTAAAGTTACCTATGTTTCATGGAAATGGGACCAAGGATCTCAAGCAATACCAGTTTCTATGT
The DNA here is from genome assembly GCA_001517045.1 of Pseudotsuga menziesii. NCBI lineage: Eukaryota > Viridiplantae > Streptophyta > Pinopsida > Pinales > Pinaceae > Pseudotsuga > Pseudotsuga menziesii. The sequence goes on from LPNX011187610.1 coordinate 219,208, forward strand.
GAAGAGGTTTTGAGTGTCAAGAACATCTTGGATGATGAAGTCAAGAAGGGTCAATTGGCGACAACTTTTCAAGGTCACACATTGGACTAGTATATGAATTTTGTACAAGTTCCCACAGGGACTCCCGCGAAGACTCTGGAGGAAATTTGACGTGGTTTGATTGAATAATTTAGGAATCCTAAGTATGAGGCACAATATATCACAAAGCTTAAAGAAATCAAGCAATACCCAAACGAATCCATCTGGGATTTTGATCAACAATTCATTACGGTGATGGAAAAAGTCAGGTTTGGAATGAGTGATGTACAACATAAGGAGTGGTTCATCATGGAATTAGTACTACATATCAGGTTGAATTTGATGCAGTAAAAGATTGTGACACAGAGCGAGGCTCTGGAGATCACAAGGAAGTTGGAAGATTCACCAGTTGGTGAGACTGGAGTTGGTATGAATCATATTCAATCCAAATTGGTGAACTTAACGATCCAATTGCAAGACATAAAGAAGAAAGGGAGCATCATGAAGAAATATGGTGTACTTGATTCCATGTGGAAGGAAATCATAAGGATCAGTGCCCAGAATTCTAAAATTATCTGTTATCGGGAGCTCCAAATCCACTAAGTCATGGTAGTATTCCATGGTGTCGCATATGTTAAGTTCATGGACATCGACACAAATATTGTGTGTTCATGCAGAAGATGGTATCAAAGTCAACGAACTTGTATTGCATGTTATGTCGGGCATGAAGACAAAGACTGTTGTGCATATGATTTTCTCCAGGAGAGAACGATGGATGCATATTACGTGAAGGGAGAATACCAACAATTGGAGGAGAGACCACTCCCATAGGAGCCACCACAGGTGGTACATCCATAGCCACAGTCACAGTTTGTACCACAAATGCAACCAAAACCATTGTTTCTGCCACAACCATAGTTTGCTCCGCTTCCACAGTACAACCAGATGTAGTATGCTTTGTAGAAGTCACACTATACTCAAGCGTAGTATATGCAACCGCAGATGAATACCCCATCGTAGAAACAATTCAATCATCCATTGTATCAGCAATAGAGAGGATTCAACGGAGGATGAGGTGGAGGATGAGGTGGAGGTTTTTTTCAAGGAGGAGGATGAGGTCATGGACCTATGCAATGTTACAATTGCGGAGTACTAGGACATTATCAGAGATATTTCCCGAATGTACAAGCGCGATGTACTTATTGTATCATTGCAGATCACATTGTTGAGAACTGATCGCGATGTGGAAAGAAAGGAATGCTCCACAACTACAGAATTAGAATCAGAATAAGAACCGGAATGCAAATCAGAATGTGAATGAGCCAGTGAATCCAACACCAAACCAGAATAAAGGACAAATAGTTGTGAATATCTCAGCAGAACCCAGAGTTCAGTCTGTTGATGTTGTTGTCATTACTCACGGAGGTGAGACAATAGGAGATGATGGGCCGATTCTATAAGTCTGATTGGCTAGAAAGAAGAAGGTGTAATGTGATGTTGACACTGAGAGGGACATATTCTTTGCAGCATGGGATGCGATAAGAAGAGATCCTAGTAAGTTTCATGTTTATGAAATGCCACTTGTTTTTTATTCAACTTTGGTAGTAGGACCATTTCGATAGCATGGTACTTTGCAAAACGTCTTTGAAATTTTTTTATCACTGGAAAAATATCATGATGCGCTTGTTGTGATCGCGAGTCTGTTGCATCGACTAGAAAGGGGGAGAAGGGAGTTCGTTGTGAAATCCCTGCACAAGAAGAAAATGGGGAAAGAGATGAGAATGAATATTCATATTGGGGATTACGAGGTAGATTCAGTCATTCTGGATCTAGGCTTGGATGTCAACATTCTGAAAAAGAAGACATGGCAGAAGATGGGGAGCCCAAGCTAGTTTAGTCCCTTATGCAGCTGCGACTAGCTAACTAGGCCAGAGTGACATCGATTGGGCGTGTACCGCATCTAGCTATGGAAGTTGAAGGAATGAAGACTTACACAAAATTTGATGTTATTGAGATTGTCGATGGAGGAATCTCATATCTTGCACTATTGGGGATTGGATGGGCTAATGAAAGCTTGGCGGTGATTAATTTCAAGAAGAACATGATCACCTTTGAGAACCACGATATCAGAGTCATAGCCCCAATGGATCCAAATGAAGGAAGAAGGTATTTTAAACTAGTTAAGGAAGAAGTTGGAGGGGGATGGGATCATGCGTACAACATCTTAGAACACTATATCCAATCTACTTTTGACGGAGAGCTGGGCTGACGAAGCTCTAGCTCTGCATCATCGGATTCGGATGACGTCTTGAAAAATTGGCAGAATTAGATGCATGAGGTACAATTTGGAAGTGTGGTATGATTACTCAGTCACTACAATGAGTCCCAACAGAGATTATTGAGTTTCCAACCTACGAGGGACTTCCTGTTTTTCCTGAATTTCTGGTTAATTTTGAATATAAGGTGTTAGAACCAAAGAGGTTGTTGGCTTTGGATGAAGCATTAAAGGCTACTCCAGCAGAGTGGTGGGAAACCCATAAGATGTCGATCAATGGATGGTCACTATGGTGTAGGTTGATGGAGGTTCACTTTGGTGCAATAGAATAGTACCAAGCTGAGAAGTATGATGGGCAGATCCTACTGATCATTTGATTGCATGTCAAACCATGTGGGTATGGCGACCAAGGAATGAGTGGGTACACTCTTTTGTACACATGTTGGATGAAATGTCGTGACAATGGTATATATCAACTAAACTTCACACAGAGATTACAACATGGGAAGAGTTGTCAGCTTGTTTTAGTCACACTTTCAGCTTTACGGATGTTGATCCGACTATTCATAGTGTGCTACAACATATTCACGATGTTGTTTTGAAGGTAGTTCCAATATCATATCCAGTGGAACCACATGAAGCACCAGTGATGCAATAAATGATGGAGTGCTACAATGTGATAGGAGGGCTTAAGGATGAAGATGACCCACGAAACATCAATATTCTAGAATCCAAAGGAAGTCGGGGTATCGCGGCAACAGAGATACCGAAAGATAAATTTAATCAACCATTGAATATTCAAAAGGTCAACATTGGGACAGAGGAGGAATCGAAGTTCGCAAGTATTGGGGACTATTGGGATGAAGCAACCAGGGCGAAGATCACAGACCTATTACATGAGTTTCAAGACTTGTTTCCAACAAAGTTTTCTGAAATTAAGGGATTATTAGGAGATGTGGGAGAAATGAAAATCCCACTGAATCTAGATGCAAAGCATGTGAAGCAACCACCATATCTCCTGAATCCGCGATATAAAGAGGGAGTAAAGGTTGAGCTTGATAGAATGTTGGATGCTGGAATAATAGAACCTATTGAGGAATTGGAGTGGATCAGTCCTATGGTTGTGCAAGATAGGAAGATAGGCAAGGTTTGTATTTATGTTGACCTTAGATTGTTGAACGATGCATGCCTACATGATCCGTTTCCGACATCATTTACTGATGAGGTATTGGAAGGAGTGGGTGGTCAAGAGATCTATTCCTTCATGGATGGATTTTCTGGTTATCATCATATTAAGATCGCAAAATATGATCGACATAAGACAACGTTTTTTACTGAATGGGGATGTTTTCAGTACATTGTGAAGCCATTTGTATTGAAGAATGCACCTACGATATTTTCTAGGATCATAGTTTCTACATTCAAGGATTTTATCGAGAAATTATTGGTGATAAACATGGATGATTGGATGGTGTATGGGTTGGTAAAGGATCATATGTCAAATCTGCGACTTATGTTGGAGCGGTGTTGACAACATCAAACTACGCTAAATTCAAATAAGTGCATATTTTGTGCACCTTTTGGGATGCGACTAGGGAACATTGTCTACAAGGAAGGGTTGTTGGTCGATCCATCCAAGATTATGTTGATTCTTAACTTGCTGTCGACCATGAATGTGAAGCAACTTAGAGCAACATCTATCCATACATGATATTATCGCAAGTTCATTAGAGGATATGCTGTGATAATAGCACCTATGGAGAAGCTGATGAAAAATGATGCGCAGTTTGAATGGAGTCACGACTATCAAGGAAGTTTTGACACCTTAAAGAAGAAGATGGATACAACACCAATATTAGTTTTTTTGGATTGGATGAAGGATTTCCATGTTCATGTTGGTGTGTCATCAATTGCGCTGGGGGTTGTTTTGGCACAACTTGGCGAAGGGGATATTGATCACCCAATTGCTTTTTCTAGTCACAAGTTGTCATATGCAGAGAATAATTATACCACAAGGGAGAGAGAAGGGTTGGAAATGGTCTACACATTGCAAAAGTTTCGACACTTTTTGTTGGGAGGTCACTTCAAGATGTTCATCGACCACTCTGTGTTGAAATACTTGGTGAATAAGAATTTGTTGGGGGGGAATATATCCCATTGGTTACTCCTCTTCCAAGAATTTGACTTCGAGATAATTGTAAATCCAAGTCACTTGAATGCAGGACCTAACCATTTGTCGCCAATTGAGAAAGGTGAAGAACCGATAAACGTTGAGGATGGATTACTTGATGCACAACTATTCTGGGTTAGAATGGTTGATGACTAATATGAGCAAATAGTTCAATTTTTTGAAACAAGAACGAAACTAGAAGGGCTCACTACAAATCAGAATAAGTACTTGGTTATTTGAGCCGTGGATTTCCATTTGATTGCTATAGAACTATATAAGATGGGACCTAATGAGATTTTATGGTGATGTGTCCTACTGGATGAACAGGAGATGGTTTTAGAAGAAGCACACGCAGGAGTCATAGGTGGACACTATGGAGGTCATGCAATGGAAAGGAAGGTACTAAGTGCAATATTATGGTGGCCCACTCTTAATGGAGATACAACAGACAATGCATGGACTTGCAATTTTTTCCAAAGAACTGGGAAGCCATCACAGATGGATGAGATGCCATTAGTACCTCAGGTAACACTGCATCCATTTGATAAATGGGAGGTGGATTTTGTGGGACAAATCAACCCACTAGGAAAGAGAACCGGTGCTTGATATATCATTACAACAACATATTCTTTGATAATATGGGTGAAAGCCACACCCATGGAAGATTGTACCACTGCAAAAAAAACAAGGTTTATGTTTGATAATGTTGTCACTCGTTTTGGTTGTCCAAAGATATTGATGAGCGATCAAGGGATTCACTTCATCAATCGCATTATTAGTGCACTGACAGAGGAATTCCAGATACAACATAAGAAGAGCACCCTTTATCATCTTCAAGCTAATGGGATAGTTGAAGTGTTCAATAAGGTGTCGGAGCATGCGCTCACAAAGGTATATAACGCAAACCGCGATGATTGGGATTTGAAGATTCCGGTAGTATTATGGGATTATTTCACTACATGCAAAAGTTTAACAGGGCAGACACCGTTCAAGTTTGTGTATGGGCAGGAGGCAGTCATGCCAATGGATTGTATTGCTCCAAGTCTGCGCATTGCAGTAGCAACAGGGATGGATGACGAAGCAGCATTAGAAGAACACCTAGATCAGTTCATGCAACTAAAGGAAGATCGCTTTGTCGCAGGATTTCATCACCACATTGAGAAGGACCAACAAAAATCTTGGCATGATCAACATATCAACAACAAACTCTTTCAGCAAGGAGACCTAGTGCTGCTGTATGACAGTAATTTTTTGAAACATCCAGGAAATTTGCAAATGCATTGGTTGGGTCCTTATGTTATCAATTTCATTACTGAGGGAGGCGCAATACAGTTGATTTTAGTGATTGAGAAAAATATGAATATAACTAAACTTTAATCCATAATAATAGTGCATATAAATCACATCAATAATTCAAAGATATAAATCAAACCATAGAACACAAGATATACCCTGGGAAAACCTTCCACTGATTTGGAGGATGAAAAACTCATTAAATGATCTTAGATTATGATTGATTGGTAGCAGAGAATGATTACAACACAATAGCAGATTGCTTTCACTGAGAGCACCAGAGAGAGGAGATCAAAATGGAACACTATATCTAACTTTCCAAGTGCATAGCACTTTAACAAGTCAAATTAGGTTTTACAACCAAAATAGAATAGTTGCATGCATCTATAATTTTGTTAACATTTAGAACACTGATCCATATTCAATCATGCACCCCACATTGATCTAGTGCCAAGTTGGCACTCCATAATTATCTCCCACAAGAATATATGTGCCTTCCATTAACTAACTAACTCTAACTGAGTTGTTAACTGAGCTGAACTGAATGGAACTACATGCAACTAAATGTAACTGTATAGAACTGAATGTAGTTGAACATAACTTAATGTAACCGAAAATAACTGAATGTAATTGAACATAACTGAACATAACTGAATATAACTGGACATAACTGAATGCAACTAAACAGTAACTGAATAGAATTGCATGCAATTGAATGTAACTGAACAAAACTAAATGTAACTAAATAGAACTGAATGTAACTGAACATAACTAGTGCATCTCCATCAATGTTTATTTCCAATAATCACTTGCATAAATGAAGGAGTTGATTCCTTAATTAACTAAACTTGTTTACCATAACTAATACTCAACTAATATTTAATCAATTCGAGTTTACTTGGTGGCAACATATGCAATTAGAACTCTCTATCTCTCTTCTTATATTAAATATCTCTACATGGTCCATATGGGTTTTCATTAATTAATCATATCATACTCATAAGATCGTTTCCGAACCTATGATCATATATATTTCCCCGGGTCATATAGTCACATGCTAAAGTAAATCACTCTAGGGGTAGCTAATCCCTAAAGGATACTTGTAGAACATGTTGACCATGTGTAACAACAATAATAATACACTAAATATTAACTATTGATATGTAATACTAGGTTAAGGGACGTGTCCCTCATTCATGGTTTCCCATACGATATATAATGACGGCTACCAATTGTAATCTATCATCATCTCATTTTATCAATATCTTATTTACCATCGAAATGTGGACTCCGAATTATTTGTGGGCATTTTAGAGTAATTACTGTAGTTAAAGAAGCTTATATGCTTTAGTGGTATCAGAGCTAGTTTGTGATCTTGGCCTTTGGCCATGTCATGATTTTTAATCATAATCCTAGGGAGTCCCTAAATTTATGGTATTTGACCAAGTAAAAAAAGAAAAGAAAGTCAAAAGAAAAAAATAAAAAGGAAGAAGTAAAAAAAAGAGAGAAGAAGAAGGAAGATTGCCATAAAAAAAGGAAGGTAAAAATAAAGTAAAAATAAAAGAGTAAAACCACAAGTGATTTCTCCACCCATGGTTTTGTTTTAATAAGTGGTTTTTTTAATTCTAGGGTTTAAACCCTAATTCCCAAGCCATTCATAAAAATATATATATATATACTGTATTATTATTTTTAAATAATAATTGGTAATATATTATATTTGTTATTATTATAAATTTTTAATAATAATAGTAATTAATAATAATAATTACTTAATAATAATTACTTAATAATAATTATTTAATAATTGTGTTATTTACAATTATTACTTTATACAAAAAGGAAAAAGAATCAAAGAAGATATTAAAAGCGCAGAAATCAAGTCTTGGAAGATTTTTAAAAAATTATGGATCCAGGTCACTCACAATTGCAATCACAGTTACGAACAGTTTCGGCCCAGCTAAAAACGTGTGTTCGAAATAGTATTCTACAACTCCAGTTCGACAATCAGAAACAAAGTAATGATTTAAAAAAAAAACAGTTTACTACCTCAGAATTACGAATTCAATCATTGGAAGATAGTAGAGAAAAACTCACAAAAAAATTATCAGATAAGGAGGAGAAAATATCACATCTAGAAGGTATCATTCAACAACTTGAAGACTAGATTAAAAAAACTAAACAAAGTCGAAGAATGGGCGTATGGAAACAATATCAACTTAAAAGAGGAAATTATTCGTCTAAATAAAGTCGTCATGGACAAGGAAGACAAATTGGTGCAATTACATGAAAATTTGGAAAATCAAGAAACAGAGTTATGTCATCGTCAATAGCTAAAAGAAAAACTCCAGCAGCAATATGACGATAGTAAGAAGACACATAAGTTGGAACTGACAAAAGTCAACATGGTGTTATCAAGCAATACCAAAGAGATTTCTCAACTACGAAATCATAGCAAAACATTGATTACAAAGATCAAAAAATTGAAAAACAGTAGCAAGAGGGAACACTCTGGTGAAGACCTCGAAGGAAGAATACTGGAAAAGCAAGAAGAAAACTAGTTTCTAAATAATCCTAATAATGAACTACAGAATTGAATCAAGAAGTTAGAAATTGAAAAAAGGTCACAAGATGAAAGAATCGAAAAGATTCAGAATCATAACAATCCACTAGAGAACCAAGAAGCACAAATCCAAGAAAATGCATCCAAAAATCAAATCAAGGAAGTGAAGACATTCCTTGTCGTAGTCCAAAAGAAAGAAAAACAAACAACACATACACCTTACAGACACCCTAATTATAATCGTCATTTTGACCAACGATAGGGTCAAAATGAATATTCACATAAGACTTATGTGGACATGCCAAAATATTGACATACTAAGAAAAATTGAGATGAATTGTCCCACAAAATGATCTTAGAGCTCCGGTAAAAATAGATCTGGGATGGACCACAGCAGATACGATGCGACAATTCTCCTTGGGAATCCGTAACTCGTATCGGCTCATTTCATCAAATGTCAGAATCACAAAAAAAGAAAGGATCTTGAGACGGCAGTTCAAAGGAAATCAGACAATGATGTCAATACATCTTTGAGGACAAATATTCCCTTAAGGGGAAGGCAATGTAACAAGAATAATAATACACTAAATATTGATTATTGATATGTAATACTAGGTTAAGGGACGCGTCCCTCATTCATGGTTTCCCACACAATATATAATGACGGCTACCAATTGTAACCTATCGTCATATCATTTTATCAATATCTTATTTACCATCGAAATGTGGACCTTGAATTATTTGTGGGCATTTTAGAGTAATTAATGCGGTTAAAGAATATTTTATGCTTCACCATGACTAGCCATACATCACATAGTATATCTAATTTACACAATAAAGTACTCCACCTCACAACATGAGGATATTTGTAGAACTTGATATTACTCACAAGTATATTGTCTTGATATTACTCACAAGTCTTTACTTGATATTACACACAAGTTTTACTGACTTAATATTACTCACAAGTCTACTGTCTTGATATTACTCACAGGACTTTACTTTATTTCACACACAAGTTTTACTATCTTGATATTACTCACAAGTATACTATCTTGATATTACTCACAATACTTTACAACATCACCACCCCAATCATATGAGGATATTTGTAGGACTTGATATTAATCACAAGTCTATTATCTTGATATTACTCATAAGAATGGAGAATGATTCCCAATGTTGTAATATCAACACTCCCTCTCAGCAAAGAGAGACATTCTCTGCCATACTAAGCTTATCTCGAAAGTGTCTAAAATTCATCACAGATAGAGGATTTGTCATCACATCTGCAATATGCTCCTCAGTATATATATATAATTAATTTTTACCATATATTTATGGATCATGTCTCAAATGAAGTGATACTTCATTTCTATGTGTTTCGACTTTTCATGAAAGACAGGATTCTCGGAAATCATTATACAACGTTGGTTGTCACACCTAATCATTGTAGGTTCTACATTTACACTAAGAAATCCTCTAAGTAGCTTTCTCAGCCACACTGCTTCTCTGGAAGCAATACTAGAAGCAGTGTACTCAATCTCTGATGTGATTTGGGAAACTAAGCCTTGCTTTATGCTAGAACAAGAAATCACAGCCGAACCCAAGCTGAACACTATTCGGAAGTGCTCTTCTGATCAACAATGTTACCACCCCAATCATAATTAGTATATCCAAGCAATAAAACTTCTCCATTGGAGGCATACCTGAGTCCATAAGCAATTGTACCGCGGAGGTACCTCAAGATGTGCTTACCTGCAACCCAATGTTTGTTTCTAGGATCAGTCATGCACTGAATCAAGATGCTAAATGCATAGAAAATTTCTAGCCTTGAATGTATCAATTGCATCAATGAGCAAATGAATTGTCTGTATAATGTGGGGTCCACTAGATCTGATCCAGTCTCAGTTTCATGGATTTTCCTCAAATTGGAATCCATCGGAGTGTTTATGGATTTACAATCCACCATGCCAAATCTACGCAAGATTTCCACTGTGTACTTCCCTTGATATAGAAATATCTCATCATTCCTATGCCAAATCTCAAGACCTGGGAAGTAGTGCATAATACCTAATTCTTTCATCTCAAACTCTGAGGTAATCTCCCTCTTACACTCAGCAGTCAGTTTTTCCTCTCTAGTGAGGAAAATATCATCAACATATAGAACCAGTATCATAGGTTGGTTCTCCACTACTTTGAAGTACAAGTTGGAATCTGCATCACTTTATAAGAAACCCAGTTTCTGAAGGTAGCTATCTATTTTGGCGTACCAAGCTTGAGGATCTTGTTTTAACCCATACAGGGCTTTCTTCAACTTGCAGACATGGGACTCCTTCCCATGTATCACAAAACCATCATGCTGCTCAATGTAAACTTCTTCCTCAACCTCACAATTGAGGAAGGAAGACTTCACATCCATCTGGTGAAGCTTCTAGCCTAATACTAATGCAAGTGAAATAATAGTTATGATAGTAGTATACTTGGCCGATGGAAAAAAACCCTCCTCAGAATTAATGCCCTCTTTCTAAGAGAAGCCTCAGGAAACAACTATGCCTTTGAACTTGTACACACTGCCATCTTTAGCATGCTTAATCTTGTAAAGCCATCTACAAGTAACAATTGGCTTTCTATCAGGTCTAGGAACAATATCCCAAACATCATTCTTCATAATAGAATTATACTCCTCTATCATAGAATATTTCCATACTTGTTTCTCTGTAGCTTCTTCATATAATGAAGGCTTGGAGTCACTGATTTTTCTCATAAATGCAACATACCCTGAATATCTATCAGGATGCATGCACTTTCTGGAAGTTCCTACTAGTGCTCCATGCTTCTCAACATCTCTCAATATACTATGGCACCATGCTTCCCTCCTCTTTGTAGGAGGTTCATTAACTAGTTCAACTGGTTCATCAATGGCAGGTAACTCTATAGGCTCTACTAGATTCTCCCTCTGAATCTCAAAAGGGGAAGAATCATTCTCATGATTTTTCGAAGTAGGAATCCTAGTCTCCTCAGTCTCTAGATCACATTCAATATATTTTGACCGCTTGAATGTTTCCTCCTCATGGAAATTCACATCTTGACTTACCTCAAAATGTCTCTCATTAGGTACATAAATTTTGAATGCTTTGGAGGTCTCACTGTAGCCAAAAAAAGTTCCCTTCTTTCCAGAAGGTTCCATTTTGGTTATCTTTTCTTTTGGAATGTGAATATACATAGGACATCCAAAAATCCAAAGATGTGATATGTCTGGTTTTTCACTAGTGAACACTTCTTCAGGTGTTTTCTCATCAAGAACTGCATGCGGACTTCTATTCTAAATGTACACTACTGTACCAGTAGCTTCTTCCCACAAATAAGCAGAAATATCCTGATCATGTAACATGGATTTTGTAACCTCACAAAAAAATCTATTCTTTCTCTTTGCAACCCCATTCTGTTGTGGGTTGTAAGGAACTGTTAATTGTCTACATATCCCTGCATCACTACAAAACTCATTAAAGTCATTTGATTCAAACTCTCCTCCATTATCAGACCTTAGGGAACAGATATACCTACTTGTTTGGTTTTCTACCAAGGCTTTAAATTCTTGTAATTTACAGAAGGTTTCACTTTTGGATTTCATAAAGTAAATCCAGGCCTTATGAGAGAAATCATCAATGAATAAAACATAGTAAAGGTACCCACATAGGGAACGGGTAGACATGGGTCAACACACATCTAAATATACTAAGTAAAGGATTCCTTTAGATCTAATATGGCTTGTCAAGTCCCCATTGCCTCCGACCGGTGTAGAGGACGCGACTACTAGCTTTATCAGACTGGGCTAACCGCCCATGAACATGTATAGGTTTAAAATTCATAAACAAAATGCTTAAACATACACACATGAACATTTATCATGCACAGATGCAATCATCTATCATACACAGCGGAAACATCATACATTTAAGCCAGCATTCATTCGACATGTTCATTAATTTCCTTAACAATAAATTAAGATTTCAGAGGCAAAATAAACAAGATCACTTATCTTATGATGAACTCGATCCGCAACCAGCTACGTCGCTGCAATGTTCCACCCAACCATAGGCCAGCGTGCTCATCAATCTCTTAGCAACGTTGCCACCCCCGAGTTGGGCATGATTCTCCAAAGAATAAGGGAACTAGCAGGCTTACACATAGCCAGGAATATACAAAACACACAGCGAAGCCAACAGAGTTGGGTTTATCAGGCCATTAAGGAGTTGGAGAAGGCAAATTGCTAAGCTGGTGAGCTCATTACAAAGCCAAGGACACCTACACCAGAGCTAGCTTGACCTCTAAGACACCCATCCACACCCAACACAAGGAATCAGTCCCTTCTCTGCTACACAGTCCCTCAGGCCCTGCATTCCCTTCCAGTGCTATTCAGGGGTGATGGAGAAGAAGTCCAGCCCTCTAGCTCTGTCTATGTGGTTCCAACCACCAGGTTTATCAAGAAACTAAGCCAACCTCCCGGCTCCTCTCACAGTCCGAAGACCAACCCTTGCACACAAGCAAAGCAGGGAAAATGACCCAATTAATCTGTGAGACAGCCAAAAAAGTGAATGGCCCTTCACAGTCAGTCGTGGATGCAAAAGCACAGCTCTCAGCTCGCTATGTGTGCCCCAAACAGGAGAATACCTGTGCGTGAGTAAACAATCTGACCCAGCAAGGAAATGAACAGACAATGGAGACCCTGCGTGAGGAAAAACAACTCTATTTTTGTCCGTGGATGCACACAGCAACAGGAAGGACGCGAATTTGCAGTTCGTGGGTATTTAGCAACTCGTGGAGAGGAGATGAATGTCTGCGTGAGACCAAAAACGCCATGAACCTATGCGTGAGGATGAACGGCAATGGGGAGGATGCGAATTGCAAGTCCTGAGTGTTTTGCAACTCGTGGGGAGGAAGATGAATGTCTACGTGAGGAGATGAACAGCCAAAATCGTGGGTAGAGTGTGCGTGGAGGCATGGACTGACAATCCTGCCACCCCAGCCCCCAAAATCATTAACTGCTTCAACCACCAGCAGTAATTCTTCAATGAGAGTGGTTGGAAATAAAACAAGGGAATAAGACACATGGGTTTTTCTCCTTTTGGCCAAAGTTGGACAAATCCCCCCCCTTACCACCTTATCCTTGGGAAAATCATGCCCCATTCACTTTAGTTGCCGCGACCATAGCTGGTTGTGTTTATTTAATTATTTATAGATGCATATTTACATGATGACCATCATAATATATGCCGCGTGCCCCGATATACCATCGGTGACAATTTAAATCCAAAATCTAGCATTACCAATCAATGGTGGGGCCTTGGCCTTTAGCTCCGCACCATGATCATTACAATATATATACATCATATACATCTAATGTAACGAGGTCAAAACCGGGGCATTACATGGCTGCTAGGAAATTTATTTTTAACATTCATTCCTAAAGCACAACCTTGACAGATAGAATCATGAATAGAATCGAAACTAGGCATACCTTTCACCATTCATTGTAAACCCGGAAGTGCTCTAAAGTGGAGATGTCTGAGTTTTGTTATACAGCTGATTGGAACCTCTCCGTTCGAGTGCTGACATCCCTCAGGTTGGCACACAAAAGGACACTTATGGATTGAGGTTTGCCCAGTTTCATTATACCTTGGTTGATGATGAAATACATTGCCTATATGCCCAGCTGGTTACTTTGCTATTTTGAGATTTTGAGTGCATGTGCGACAATCTCTATTGGCATCTCGCGCATATGCACGAGTATTATGTTCAGCAGGTCGCGCATACATCTATGCGCGGGTTGCACTTGTATAGAGTCACGCATCATGCGCGGGTTGCTTTACTACAGACCCGCGCATGGTTTCCTCAAAATTAGTTTTTAAAAAACACGAGTTAATGGGAGATNGGTACTTTGGGATCTTGTATGAAGACCTTAGTTCCTCACTTATGAACTAAGTTGCGCAAGACTATGTTCCGTTTCTATATCCAGCTTCCAGATCTTTGAAGACTC
>LPNX011187610.1:250035-309154 GCA_001517045.1 Pseudotsuga menziesii
AGGCTGTTCTAGAGGAAATTAACTAGCACTGCAGCAAAATGGTACATTGAGCTGCCTTCTGCTGCTTTTAGCAGCTCTGGGACTTGGCTACCGCTTTCCTTAGCCACTTTCAGCTTCCAGTTCGTTACGATTTCAGAACGGACTTGTTGTCCACCTTTAGACAAAATAAGGCAACCCACATCTCGGATCATATCCAAGAGTGGAGGAGGCGAAAGATCCTTATTAAAGCTACCATCCCTCCTGAGTTTTTACTAGAATGGTTCCTTAAATCTTTATTGCCCTATATATCTAAGGATGTTTCTACATCAGGAGTGACTAGTGAGGAAGAATCCATACTCAGGGCCCAGCAGTTAGACTTGATCTACTCACAGTCTGGGATCCTATACAAGATCATCCCTGAGGCACCAAGGCCTTCTCATGAGGCCGAGAAACCTAAGCCTGGACCCCATGCCGATGGTGTGGTTGGGTCCGTTAGTTCTCCCACTGTAGAGTCTTTNTCTGCAAGTGTTAGAGTATGTTGGTAACCCGCAAACCTAGGTTATTAGGTGAATTATCCTGTACAACAAGTTTCCTATGCCAAATCTTGCATGGGATGATCGTATGATGTACCATGGCTGAAATAAACTTTCCTGGGACCTTGTAAATTCCTCCTTCTTGAACTCCAAAAATAACAGTAGTATCAAGGTTCTGGTTCTTTGGCCATAAGTATGCTTGATTCTCCATGAAGATCACATGGAAGCCTTTATCTTCAAGGACAGAAATAGAGAGTAGATTTTTCTTCAATCCAGGAACATACAAAATGTCATCCATATGTAGCATGTATCTTGAATTTAAATAGAAGTAATGGATCCAACTGCTTGGATTGAATATGTAGAATTGTCTCCTAATTCCACCATGCATGAGAATTATTTCTCCTTTAGGTTGGAGAGTGCACCCTTGTACCCTGACATGTGCTTGGAAGCACCACTGCCAATCATCCATGTATCTTCTCCTATGATGATGGATCTGGACAATTCAGAGACAAGATAATACTTTCTTCTAGTCTCTTTCTCTTCAGGTGCAACCTTATGTAGATTTTCTTCTACGACAGTGGAGGAATGAACCTTTCCTTCATCCTTCTTCTTTTTATTGCACTCTCTTGCAAAGTGACCTTTATTTCCATAGT
This sequence comes from Pseudotsuga menziesii, assembly GCA_001517045.1. NCBI lineage: Eukaryota > Viridiplantae > Streptophyta > Pinopsida > Pinales > Pinaceae > Pseudotsuga > Pseudotsuga menziesii. The sequence goes on from LPNX011187610.1 coordinate 251,201, forward strand.
AGAAGCATTTAAACTTTGATTTTTCAAAGGGACCTTTCTTTCCACTCTCTTGCAAAGTGACCTTTCTTTCCACAGTAGAAGCATTTAAACTTTGTTTTTTCAAAGTTCTTTGTAATCTCTTTCATCTTTGTATGAAAGTATTTTTTGGGAGAGAAAGGCTTCCTCCCTTTCTTAGTCCTACCCATAAGAGCTAGATTCTCTTCTTTAGTGTGCATTGCTTTGTTCTGGATGCACCCTTCTTCTTGAATGCAATCATGCTAGAGTCTTTCAAAGTTGGGATGCTCTTCTCTTCCATTTACCGTAGCAAGAAAGGTATTCCATGAGGCAGGGAGCCCATTAATGGCAGTTTGAAGAAGATCATTCTCATCCATCTTCACATCGATGCTTGCTAGTTGATCCTTCACTTGTGAAATATTTGTGAATAATAATGCCATAGTTTCATCCTTCTCCATCTTCATGTTGCACAACTTGTTCTTCAAATCCCTCTTTTGAGTAGGGGCCTTCTTCTCGTAGATATTCATAAGTGTGTCAAAACACCCCTTTGCTGTCTTCAATGGAGTGAGCATAGACATGAGGTTGTACTTCACGAAATCATATATAATCTATTTTTCCTTTGCTTGATTCCTTTTGTAATTTGTCCTTCCTGCATTTGTAGTGGGCTCTTCGATCAAGAATTAACAAAAGACTCTAGATCATTCTCTTCTAGAATATTGAACACCCTCTCCTTCCATGTATTGATGTTGTATGTTCCTTCGAGTCTATGTTATGGTCTGAAGGATATAGAATTCATTGCTTCACGTTCTTTCTCAATGCTTCAAGATCTGCAGAGGCTTAGAGTGTTTGCACAAAACTAAGCTCTTTCCCTCCCTTTCTCTAATACCATGTTAGTTGTTGGGAAAAATATGAATATAATTGAACTTTAAAACTTTTAACCATAATAACAGTGCATATAAATCACATCAATAATTCAAAGATATAAATCAAACCATAGAACACAAGATATACCCTGGGAAAACCGTCCACTGATTCGGAGGATGAAAACCTAGCGAACGATCTTAGAGTATGATTGATTAGTAGCAGAGAATGATTACAACACAATATCATATTGCTTTCACTGAGAGCACCAGAGAGAGGAGATCAAAATGGAACACTGTATCTAACTTGCCAAGTGCATAGCACTTTAATAACAAGTCAAATTAGGTTTTACAACCAAAATAGAATAGTTTCATGCATTAATAATTTTGTTAACACTTAGAGCACTTATCCATCTTCAATCATGCACCCCTCATTGATCTGGTGCCAATATGGCACTCCATAATTATCTCCCACAAGAAGATATGTTCCTTCCATTAATTAACTCTAATGGAGTTGTTAACTGAGCTGAACTGAATGGAACTACATGCAACTGAATGTAACTATACAAAATTGAATATAACTGAACAGAACTGAATGTAACTAAATAGAAATACATGCAACTGAATGTAAATTAACAGAATTGAATGTAACTAAACAGAACTAAATGTAACTGAATAGAGATGAATGTAACTGGACAGAACTGAATGTTACTGAACAAAACTAGTGCATCTCCATTAGTGTTTATTTCCAATAATCACTTGCATAAATTAAGGTGTTTATTCCTTAATTAACTTAACTCGTTTAGCATAACTAATACTCAAGTCATATCTAATCAATTTGAGTTTACTTGGTGGCAACATATGCAATTAGAATTCTCTCTCTATCTCTGTGCTTATATTAAATATCTTTGCATGGTCCATATGTGTTTTCATTAATTAATCATATCATACTCATAATATATTTCCGAATCTATGATCATATGTATTTTCCTGGGTCATGTAGTCACAGGCTAAAGTAAATCACTCTAGGGGTAGCTAATCCCTAAAGGATACTTGTAGCACCTGTTGACCATGACTAGCCATACATCACATAGTGTATCTACTTTACACAGTAAAGTACTCCACCTCACAACATGAGGATATTTGTAGAACTTGATATTACTCACAAGGATATTGTCTTGATATTACTCACAAGACTTTACTTGATATTACACACAAGTTTACTGACTTGATATTACTCACAAGTCTATTGTCTTGATATTACTCACAAGACTTTACTTGATATTACACACAATTTTACTGTCTTGATATTACTCACAAGACTTGTCTTCTTATTACTCACAATATTTACAACATCACCACCTCAATCATATGAGGATATGTGTAGGACTTGATATTACTCACAAGTATACTATCTTGATACTACTCACAAGACTTTACAACATCACAACCTCAATCATATGAGGATATTTGTAGGACTTGATATTACTCACAAGTATACTATCTTGATATTACTCACAAGACTGTATAATGATTCCTGATGCTGTAATATAAACAGTTGCAACAGTTATATGGTGTGATGCTTCCTAAGTTAGTGAATGGAATTTGGTTGAAGCCCTACAGGACAGGCCCAGTGCTACGTGATGCTTAAGGAATTGTGCTGTAAAAATTAAAAATTAAAAATATTTGTTTTCGCATGAGATGCTAATTAGGAGGATTAGTGCACTAGGAGAGAGTGGAAGCACAAGCAGATGGGTTGAGGTTGCACTTAGGGAACAATGATGTGAAATTTGCACGGGCGCAATAGAGTCAAATAAACAGTCAATGTAGTAGTTAGGCTCGTTATCCAATGACGTCGTTGGATGAGATGCTCATTAATGGCTAATCCGATTGTTATATAGGAAGGATCGATGGCGGATTCAAGTGATTTGGTTGAAATGATTGATAAATATTTCACACGGTTGATCCCGCACTATAAGAATTGATGGGCCACAGTTTGAAGTCACCATTGCAAAAATTGAGTTGCAAGGCAGAGTTGAGATTGCAACGCTGAGTTAAGTGAGATTGATTTGCAGAGGAGAGTAAAGTTGAACAACGCGGTGAGTAATTGAAGAAGTGGTGATTGTAATAATTATGTAAAGTTCCACACAAGATTTCAAGTGGAAGTTCCCATGAGTCACCAGTCATCGACACCCGAATCAAAGAATAATTAACAAGCATGTCAGTTGGAGCATCATCCGTCATAAGGAAGAAGAGGGGGGGAAATCGGCCCAAGTCTCCGCAGCAGAAGAAGAGAACCACGAGGAGTTCAAAAAGAGTGGATACAGAGGCAATTGAGGCCTCCATGGCAAGGGTAGGGGTGATCGTAGCAGACATCCCTAGTTATGTTTCCCCGTGCAGACCTCGTGCCAAGGAGAGGAAACCAACAAAGAACCAAAGATATCCTATCAGAATGCTCGCAATTCTGAAAGGAATGAAGTGTACATTTGATATTTTGCCTTGTTTAGTCAAGATAAAGTACGAGGATCATGACCTACTTGCATTCACAGACTGTACTGCAGACCCATTTGAGAAGAGGACAGGGCAAGAAGGAGATCCAATAGTGCACATTCCACATGAGTGGGTGTTGGGGTTGGAAAATTTGGGGCTTTTAGGCCTGATTCACATGCCCCATTTTGGGTGACTAACGGAGGAAAATGCATGCGGAAAGCAATTGTTGGCATGCTTCCATAGAGGATACCTGTGGCTGGACCAACCAGTTCCAGTCAACGTAGATTTTATTTCGTAGATCATGGGGTTTCCCAAGCAGGGGCCTCACCCGTCACAGTACTTCCACGGCAAATACGGACAAGCAACTGGCCACCAAGATCAAGAAGAATTATGACTTGGAGCACGATGGGCATGCATATGTTGTGGACAACATCAATGAGCAGGTTGTGTGTATTGCATCCAGGATTCTTTCCAGCAAGGTAGTGCGCAAGAATAGGTCGAACGAGTGCACCTTGGGGGTGGTTGCATGTTCTAAAAAATGTGTTGCAAGAGTACAAATGAACTAGTCGCTCTTTTTGTTGAACCAGTTGAAGGAGGATGTTATAATCGTGCAGGAAGGAAAGCATGCATTCACCTATAGTTGGTTTCTCATCTTGATTGCATTAGTTGCATGGATGGATCCTAAGGACTACCAAGGAATGGCCATCACGGTCACCCAATTTTGCAAGGGATCGAGGTACCAGAACCTCTGGCACTTGATTCAAGAAGACAAGAACAAGGACTATTCCATACAGTTTTGGTTGTATTGGGACACATTGCAAGTTGCATCCATGAAGGTTATGCGCCTCACAGAGGAATTCATGGCAAAGTATCATTCAGTCATTTGATTCACTATTGGTCTGCATGCTATCCATGTGCAAGCACGGCGTAACCCTTAGAAACAATGGCTAGCGATAGAATACAAGCCAACAGAGGAGGATTTGGATTCCATGATGGTTGAGTGGTCGGAAGATTGGAAAGCGTTGGTGAGTCTAGAAGAAGTATTCGATGATGAGGTAGGTTCTCTAGCAGATGCACATGTAGATCTGGCGTTGGTGTAGGAAAACGATCCTAAGTTGAAGGAGGAATTGTCGAGGACCCTGATAGACTCAGAGGTAAAAAGACTCTATGAGGAGACCAGAATGAAAAGAAGGCATGAGCATGGAGAATCCAACGGCACAGTGCCAATGGAATATGCACAAGTATACCACATTGTGGTGGAAATTACAGTGGCAAAAAGTGCAAGTGAAGAGCAGTTGAAGCAACAATCAACAGAGGGCTTTACAAAAGTAAAGGCCCAAATCACATCATTGATTAACACAATTTTGGAGAGAATACCAGAAGCAAATATGGCACAGAGGATAGCTAAAATTAATACAAGAAAGAGGAAAAGAATAGTGTTGATTCCAACACAAGCAATGGAAATACCGAGTGAGGATATTCACGTGACGTTGCAGTAGTTTGAAATAATTTTGTTGGATGTCAATGAGTTTTCGACGCACATATTGGCGCAATTGCAAAGATTGGTTGCACAAGAGTAGGTTGACCAAGAGAACATCATTGGCGACTACTTGTTGAAGTCACAAGAGAATGAAGTTGCAAAAAATAAGGAGATTGAATCATTGAAGAAGGAGCAGGACAGGTTAACGGCCAAAAAGGTGCAACTTTGAAACGATTGAGCACGGCTAGATGCGGCAGTTGCTACAGACTGTTAGGAGGTTCCAGATATCAAATAAGATATGGATGTTGATTCAAAATCAAAGAGGCTCAGAGAAGTGATTACGGAATTCAAGTGCAACATTGAAGATTTGCACATGCTGGTAAACCTAGGTACACCTCCTGAGAAGGATGCAGATCGCAAGAGCGTTATTGAATATTTTACGGTGAAACTAGAGGAGCTAGAAAAAAAGGCTAAGTTGGTGACGGATGTGACTACACAATTCTTGGGAAGTGTAATCCAAGATGAGTAGTTGGAGCAGCTCAAAACACATCTAAAGGAAGAAAAGGAACATCTAGCTACATTGAGGACATCACTCAAAACGATGCTTGCAGTGGAGAAGGTAATAAAAGCATCAAAACTAAAGGAGTTACAACAACGAGTTACAAAGGAACACGAGAGGAAACAGAGACATGCACTACAACTTGAAGAGTTTCAATACATTGGAGAGAAAATCTTGATGAAAGCAGTTAATGCGCTTCAAGCAGTGCAAGATGGCAGGAAAGTGGTGAACACAACGATCGTTGAGCATCCACTGGAGTGAGAGGTCACCAAAATCATGGAAACCAATAACAGGGTGAAAGAAAAAGTCAAAGAAGTCATGCAACATTATGAGGACTTCAAGCTTAAGATCAACAACTAATCCCTTTCTAGCTGACGTGGCTCGAGGGAGAGCCACAAGATTGTGTCAGGGGCCTATTGGCAGGAATTTTTGAGGATAAGTAGTTGCGCAACAATGGGGATGATACGCATGGTCAAAGTTGGTGCACGAGGTGGAAAAGAGAGCACAAGGAGGATTGGTCACATTTTGTAGATTGTGGTCATATTTTGTATATTTTGGTCATTATTTTGTACTTTTTGGTCCAAGTAGTTAGGAATTTGATCTAAGTGGGCCATTTTGTAATAGGTGCAAGCCTATAAATAGATCAAGGAGTTGTAATGTTGATAGATCATCTTTGGGGTCTAGATCCGTGTGTGTACTTGAAGAGCTTATCTCTGATTTGTCTTTGATGTGAGATATGAATTATGGAACTATTTTGAGAACCTATGGTTTTGATGCAAAATCAATATGACAAGATGGATATTTGATGGAAACACAGTGTCTTTTGCATCTTCTTGTTTCCTGCTTTCTACGATATGATGTGAATGGATAAATACTGTAGTATGATGCTTCTTTCTAAATGATGTGATTATTTTATGTTTTAAGTCATGTTATGATGATCGATTTGTTTTATATTGCTGCGATCTGAATGGTTTTATGCGATATGATGAATGCTAGTATGAATCTGCGATAATGAACCAATGCTTAAATATGTGAAGTAATGTTGCGATAGTTTAACAATCCTCCCTTCATGAACATCTTGGGTGAGACCTCATATGCTCTGCAAGTGTTGATGGATAGCGTAAAACCTATTTGGGTCAGTGCTTAGGGAGATCGTTGGGTTAAGGGTGTCGATAGAGAGTGAACCCCTGTCGACGGATCTATTTCAACATCGACACATATCATAATAATCAATATAAAAACCTTATCATGTATTCATTTAATAAGTAGTGTGACACATACATATATGGGATTCTTCATAAACAGATGCAGTGCGACATATTCAAATTTACTTATTCACAACATACATTCAATAGACATAAACACATTAATCAATGACAAGCAAAGAAAACAGTTAACGTAGAAACCCATCTGGTAAAAACCATAAAGGTGCTCTTCATCTAGCATGATAAATTATTAGCACCTTTTTTCTTTGCACTCGACTTGCAAACTCTTCTCTAGGTATTCTTTATAATTAGGACAGACTTCTCTCCCCTCATGCTCTCTGGTTTTGGGTCTATATGCTTCATCTCTTCTTCCCTCCTCTGTCAATCCTCGCACAACTTGGCTCATTCCTCTAGCTAAAAAAACTCTCCTCTTCTCGTCTCTACCTACAGAGTGGCTTAACCATCCAGCCGACTACTTAGCTAAAAAAAATCGATAACCAACACCAATCCCGCACACAGCTTGGGTTCATTATTTTATAAGCTTGTACTTGTCCTAATCAACCGAATATTTTGTGTTGGCCTACAAGATTTCATTTCTATTCTATTACATTCATTTAGAACTGAAAATAGAAACTATTGGCCCAAAATACAATTATGATTTATTACCAAAAACATGCTTTGTTCTAACTAAATCCTTACCCATGATCAACTGAGTTGTCCTTTTCATCTGCTATGCTCTTCTTCTGTCACAGTTTATTCCATTGTATCTACTCGCGCTGCCAATATTTATGTCATGGATACTTGTGTTGCAGCTTCTCGTCCATCGCAACTCTTCTTCTATCATATTTCTTCTTCCATCGTAGCTCTTCTTTTCTTTCTTACGACCAAATTATTTATCTTCTCGAGAAGAATTATAACTGAATTTTGATTAAATTTTCCTAGGGCCAACAGGACCCCAAGACTCACCTATGGTTTTTCCTGTAATTTCCCTTTTTGAAATTTTATTAAAATGACAAAATTTTCACTTGTTTTTCCCTAATTCGACCTTTGACTAGTTTTGATGTCTATATCTCCAAATTGACCCAAATGCTCCCAAATATTTTGAGAAGGTGTATGAATGATATTAAGACTTGAAAATGATGTTCATGGATTATTTATGTCCCTCCAATTACTTCTGCAAACTTGTTTAATATCCTATCCAAAGTAGGAGTCTTTACTAGCAAATTGGGGTTCCAATTCCCCCTGGGTAAATGTTGAAAATGGCTTCTCAAATGCTCCCAAAACCACTCGAATTTATGAAAAGAGAAAGATTATGTTTAAGGGGAATTTTTAAGGTATCATATACATAATTATTCATTTTATACAGGATTTTATGACCCTCTCCCAAATAGCTACAAAATCACTAATTCAACCCTTGGGGAAATCGCACCAAATCTTCTCCAAATGCAATTAAATTGAGTAAAATGAATTCAAATTCTGAATTGTTGAATATGAAACTTTTAATACTGATAAATTAAATTCCATTAATCATAAATATATTAGAGATACATTCTCCCATTTGAAATAATCAACATTACCATGGCATACAACAATATAGTGGGGAAATGGTCATTATTTGCTCATTAATATTCACTTTTACATACAACTCTTTGGTATTTAGACCTATGAATTTATGATAATGAATAACAGAGCATATTAAACTTATTACAATCATAAATGTACCATGATAATCTTGAAATCTTCAGCATTCAATGGCATACATAAATCTAGTGGGTAAATGGTCATTGTTTGCTCATTAATAATCACTTTTACATTCAACCATTTGATATTTAGACATGAGACGTTTTGAAAATTAGGAAAATATAATATTAAACTTATTCCAATCAGAAATGGATCGGGAGAATATCTCCCAAATATTACAATAGCTCACCCAAAGCGAAATCCGTCCATGAACAAGAATGTGCAAAAAAAACTGGAAATGGTTGAGAGAAAGTGTTGCACTATAAGGAACCAAGAGATGCCATATATCTTACACTTTAAAATACAAACTCCATTAAATCTCCATTAAATACCTGAGTGGCCTCTCCAAACACCAACTTGGATAGGAATCTTTCACCCTTGAAATTGGCTAATGCAAGAAACTAGTCATCCACTAGCTCTCTCAATTCACAAATGCAAATTTCCCAAATGATCAAAAGCTCCTCTCTTGGTTGATCCCTGTATTTTATAAACATACTTAGCCTTCTAATTTTACCAATCCATCCACAAAATCAATCCAATTTTAATTAGGGTGTGTGCTCAAGATTTTCCATGTGTCCTCCCTTTCCTAGCCTTCCATCTTCCACCAATTCAAGTAGGAACCCATTGAGCTTCCCCAACGCATGTGAGCACCCTCTTGGATGATCCATTTTTACCTAACATGTCATATATGTCAGATTTCATCCTTCATATTTTATTTGTGTCATAGGTGTCATATCATCTTCATCATTGTTGTCATAGAGCTAGGGAATCTAGTCCAAGTGCCTCACTAGCTCCAAAATGACTCTTCTTCTCCCATGTGAGTTAAATTTCCTTCTAAATTTGAACTATGATGCATATGGACAAGTGTATTAGCCTTCTAAATCATCCAAGAAAATTATGCTTCCCATGGATTCAAAATTGCAAGAGGAAGATACCATGTGGCACAGAAATCCTAGCTTGTGTGGGCCCCATAATCTCCATGTGTCTCCATGCTCCATTGTCACTTAAATTTTCTCTTGTAATTATTTAATAGGCTCCATTATTAAATATTTCTTCCATTCTAATTTATGGGAAGCATTTATTAGCTCCCTTATTAAAATTCCAAATGTATCCATCCAACCTAGGGAACTAGTAGGATTGATGGAATTGTCCTGCTATGAAATTATAAAAATAGAGACATTACACGTCCCAAGCCACATTAATATAAAACCTCCATCATTACAACCTTAATTTGAAAATCCTGAAATATTTTCACTATCCTCTCAATCTTCTCCCATACTTCTGCTTCCATCTTCCTCAAATTTTCCACAAGTTTGGAACTGGTGTGTTCCAAAGTTGTAAGCATTGTTGACTCTACTCCTTATTGCACTTTTTGGTGTATAGGTTGAATGATACCTGCAATTTTCTCTGCCTCTACTTGCATTTATGCAGCCCTGGCAGACCTCTTTTGTTGTTGTGTTCCCACCATTGCGACCTGTTGTTGTAGCCTCTTCATGTCAGTAGACTTAGCCATTTTCTCTACTAATGGAAGCTTCTTCATCTCATTCTTTAGCTGGTTCACCTCTGCCTCAGTAGTGTGCAGTTGTTTTGTGACTTTCTCTAACTATTCATCGTCAATCAAAGCTTCCCATGTTTGAGAAACTTGCTCGACTGCTTTGGCACAAAGTGCCTCCACCTCTTATATTCTCTTCGCAGCTTTTATTGTTTCTTTTATTCTCTCTTTCGCTACTTCTAGAGGTGTACTGGGTGTCACTTGTAATTCCAACTCTGCGACTTTCTTGCGAAGGTTCTCTACAATGTCGCCAATTTGAAACACTTTGGATTCTGCAAAAATCTCTTGGGTGATGAATTCATCAGTAAAATTTTTCCAAGAAAGTGTTACGGTTGTGTCGAGCCGGTGCATGTTCTCCTCCCGGGTCTTAGATTCCTTCTCTTCTTCTTTGACTATTTTCTTCATCTTATGAACATCCTTGTTTGATGCTCTAACATGATTTACCAATGATCCCTATTGGTTCTTAATTTCTGTGACTATAGCTCTCCATCATTGAAACAATATTTCTAGTGCCCATAGTGACAGATTTGATTAGAGGGTTGAAAATGCAACTACTCCAAGATTAGAGGATTACTTTTAGAGGACCTCGGGACTGGAAAACCAATTTGTTTTTGAACTGTTATGGAACTTATGTTTCAGGAATTTGATCATCCTTCATTTTCATGTACTTATCTGCCACAACACTTGGCTCCAACTTATCTTCCATTCTTTTGAATCCTTCCTAATTTATCTCATCGACACCGTCCAATCCCTTTGTTGTCCAATTTTTATTTTGATGAAAAAAAATTTCATCAACATCACCAAATATATCATGAGCTTCTTGTAACGTTGAGGGTGAAGTCGCATGCGTTTACCATTATTGATCATCATATAAACATTTTTTGGTACGGTCGATGCTACTAGTGGGTACCTTGCATTCTTGGCGATTCGAATCTTAGGTGTGTTAGCTGGTCTGGGTAGAACATAGTCTGGAAGCATGCCTGTAGAGCCTATTTATTCAACTTGTGGTGGTGGTGGTGTTTCTTTCTTATGTCTACTATATTGTTTCCTCTTTGAAGTGTCAGGTGGGTCTAGTCATAACCTCACTTCAAGGGTGAATGGTATATTTTCAGCTTCTTTTGCAACCATGGCCTGTGGTGGAACAAATACAGTAGTGTATTCCATAATGGGCATCGTTAAAGGTGTCTTAACGCTGGATTCTGGAACAATGCTTGTACTAGAGATAGACATGACCATACTTTAAGAAAAATCTCCTCGTCTCTTATAGTTGTAGACACAACAACTTTGTTTACTCATTTGGGTGCAAATAGAATGAATAGAACTTTGAAGGGGATTTGATATGCATTCACCCATCCAACCAGTATTTCCTTCAAATGAGCAAGCAATAAATTGGAAAGGTGGTAGTGATTTCCGTCACATGGGGAAATCGTTCGAAATCATTAAAAGTAAACCGTAATTCAACCGTCACTTTACCTATCACTTCAGTGGTATTTCTTGTGCAATAATGATGGAAGTGACCAAAAAGTACATCGCTGAAGTCTCCCATGTCCTTAATTCAAATATGACCACCTGTCTTTTTGCGACCAAATTTCCTCATGCTACAGCTCATTTCTCTTTGCGACGGGTTTTTAGCCTTGGACACATTTCTTCCCTTTCAACAAATGAAGAGTGTGTACCACCATTTTTATTTTACGATAGATAGATAGTCTGTGAACACTTTTCTTTTTCCTAGATAGACGCATTGTCTGCGACACAAAACAAAAACACTCATAAATTTTCATATTTTTGGCTTTTTATATTCTATTCTTTTATTTTCTTTTATTTTCTATTCTTTTTTTCATTCGACCAAGTCGCATCTATCCTAGTAAGGATTTAGCCGACTTCCATTCACCAGTCCTTTGAAAGATGTTCCATCTAATTTCTCCAGTTGTATTGTGCCTCCTTCAGTGATTTGAATGACAACATCACACCCCAAATAATTTGTTTTCAACTTACAGAATTCTTTAAGAACTTACTATCATAAAGGAGGACAAGTCCTCTGACCTGAAATTGCTTGCTCTTAATATGTCAGTCATGCCATACTTTCTATCTTTCCTTCTCAACATTTCGATGATAACTTGTGGAAAAATGTTCTTACTCCAACTGTGCAAGCTACGGAAATCTTTCTTCGATAGCACCACTATCAATCATTTCAGTAATTGCAACAATCCTTAAACTAGGTACAATGTATTCTATCGACATAACCACCTCTTGTCCATACACTAGTCATAATGGATTTCAACCTGTCAACTTCTTATAGGTCATGTGATACGCCCATAGTACCGTAGAAATTTTCTAGTCACGGTCATCTCTTTGAACATTGAAAATATGTGTCAATGTTTTCTTCAAGATCTTGTTGAATGCTTCGACAACACAATTCGCTTGTGGGTGATATGGTATTGTCTTCCTATTTTGGATATGGAATTATTTAGTTAACTCTTCAATCGTGTGATTGACAAAGTGTGTTCCCTGGTCACTTATCAAAATATTTGGGCATATGAATCTAGTGACAACATTTTTGAACAAAATTTTGGTAGCAGTCGCAACAGTAGAATCCTTTACTTGCGCTGCTTTGTCCCATCTATTGAGGTAATTCATTGTAGTAATAATGTATATTGCACATGTCCGCTTTCCTGGTGGGTTAATAGGTCTGAAAAAATCAACATCCCATTTGTTAAATGCCTACAAATTTATCTAAGATACTAGCATCATTTCATCTCATCATGACGAATTTCCATTTCTCTAACAAATGTCCTAGTTGTGACAATATTCTCTAGCATATGCATGCAAAGTGGGCCACCACAATCTTGCTTGCAATATCTTTCACACTTACCTTTTTTAGCATAATGGCCTCCTACAACACTAGCATGCGCTTCATTCGATATCATTGGTCATTCGCATTTCAATACATAGCGACGAAGATTTCATCCGGTCCCATTTTACATAGTTGTCCATCTATCAATTGGAAATCTACAACTCGCACCACTAATTGTTTTTTTCTGTGTAGTACTAAATCCTTCTAGTGCATATCCCATACTCAAAAAATGTATAACATCTTTGTAATGATCATCAACCATCGTGATCATAAATAGTTGTGAATCAGGAAGGCTATCGTCGAGGTTCATAGGTTCTTATCCACTTTCAATCCTTGACAGTTGGTCTGGTCCTGAGTTTAGTCATCCCGGCTTAACAATAACTTCAAAATCAAATTTCGGGAAATGGAGGAGCCACTGGAAAATCCCCCCCCCGCCACAACACTAGCTTGTTCACCAAGCATTTCAATGTTGAATGGTATGTGAACATCTTGAAATGTCCACCTAACAAATAGTGTCGAAATTTCTTTAGTTCATGCACCATAGCTAAGCCTTCTCTTTTAGTCGTAGTGTAATTCTTCTTTGTTGTTGAAAATTTCTTGTTAGCGAAGGAAATAGGATGATCAATTGATCCTTTGTCAGAATGCGCAATTACAACGTCGAGTGCGATAAATGACGCATCGACATGTATGTGAAATTCCTTCTTCCATTCTGGAAAAACTAGTATGATTGTTGTAACCATCTTGTTCTTCAAGAGATCCAGACTTTCTTGGAATTTTTTCATCCACTAGAACTTAATATCCTTTTTTAACAATTTTTCCATTGGAGTAGTTACCTCTTGTTGATTGCATGGGCAGACCCGGGTTTACTATAATTAATCAACAACACCCCAAACTCACTGGCCCTTTCGGCAACAGACCGCGAAGCGTTCTGAAGTCTCACCCGAAGTGAATCTAATGGGTTGGCCAAGACTCAAGTGTCTTGGACCAGGTTCTGCGCATCCTACTTCTTCTTTATTACTCCTGCGTGACACTAGATCAACTAGCTCTGCGCATCGCACATCCCCTTCTACTCGCAGCGCTTCTACCCGTGCGATGCTTAACCCTGTGCAGGTCGCGCGATTTCCTCTCACGTCGCACAAATTCCACTTACTCACAATATTTCCAACCTTATCGCATCTCTACACACCGCGAAACACCCAACCTCTCCTCAACGCTAAGACCTTAGCTCGCAGTATCGCGCACCGCAGCTCCTCTGCCGGTACGATATCGCCTCTCTGCGATATCCTACCGCTACAACTTTGCGCTCTTAGCGTTGACTGTGCCGATGTGAGAAACTCTCCTTCTCAGAAGTTATATTGTGATTAAATGGTCATTTAGAAACAGACGTAAAGGAGTCTTTTAAACATCCTACTAAAATACTTCAACTTATCTCTATCTTCTTGTATTATCATGAGCTGAACAATACATACATTCACTTACTGCAACTAACATTACATGCATAATAACCAGTAACAATGAGCAAATACAATCACATTCATACAACACATAACACGCAGATTTAACGTGGTTCACCCCCAGGATGGGAGTTACGTCCACCAAACTGTGCTTCTATTATATATCTTGAGGGAAGTTAGCACAGTCTGTTGCACTGCATATGCAGCGTGAGATCTCTTCTAGATCTCTGGTCTATCTCTATCTCTCTGTTTCCTTTCTTTCAATATATCCTTCCCTCTCTGTCCTTCCCTGTGGATGGTTACATACAGACTCAAATGACTCACAGACAAGCTAGGTGTCTGGATCATTACAACGCAGTCTGTCTGACTGATTCTTGAGTCTACAAAATTATCAACTGACCAACTAACTAACTGACCGATTAGCTAATATTTACAATACAAAAATGCAAGCTTTTATAGGTGGCCCGAAGGTTTCGCCATTACAACACTGTGGGCCTGTCCCAATAGTAAACCCAAACCCTAAATAGTGACAGTCGGTCCTCTCTGTCCTTGAGGTAGCCGCTTCCCGTCACACCACAGCTCTCTGCAGTCTTCCATGCTTCCCGACACTGACCATGGGTACTATGCACTGCTTCTCTTTCTGTCCTTCACCTTTAATTCTTGAGCCTCGTTGCTCCTTCTTCTTTATGAGGGTCACTAAGCCCTCCTGTCTTCCGTCACTGCCTTCAATGCAGTGGTTGAGCTTTCTTCTCTCGGCCGCTCGGGTACCGTTGCCTTCTTTGAATTTTCTATCCCAAAATTCATGGTTTCCGGCTCTGCTCTCGAGCTGGAAATGTGCTACGGCGTCGTATCTCTGCCCTGTCCTCTTTCTGCCAAAACTTATCTCTTTCCGCCAAAACTTATCTCTTTCCGCCAAAACTAGCAGCTTCTTCTGTATCTGCGGGACCCTGCTCCAACAGTCCCCTAACACTTACTTGTGGCTCGTCCTCGAGCCACCTGCAACAGGCTTCTCCTGCTGCAACTTAAGTCTTTTGCAACTTCTACCGAAGTCTTTCGACTTCGTTCTGCATTACCTCGACACGTTCTTTCTGGATTTTCAGTAACTTAGCTCGCTGGGCTCTCTTATCCTTTCTGCCCATAGTCATGGTGTCGCTCTCTTCGCTCTTTCTTCTTTATGAGGGCTCTAGTGTTTGAGAAGTGTTTCATAGATATCCTTTCCTTTTTATCTGGGTTAGAACTTTTATCACAAGGAAAATCTGTATCTTCCAGCCTCCTCAAACCTTTCCTTCCATCTAGAGCCTCGTGGACGGAGAAGAAGCAACCCATGAACTCCGCTCCGAGAACAAGCCTTTGTCCTCGTTCTGGAAGTCTCCCCTCCGCTGGGTTTGCAGTCTTCTTCCACTTCTCTTCTCTTCGAAGTGGTCCGGGTCCACATGCTGCCACTGACCCTCAGGTTTCTGCTTCAGTACCTTCACCATGTTTCATGCTTTTCTTAGCTGATCAGATAGGTCAGTGACCTTCTCCCGTTGCTTTCTTTTTCTCATTTTTACCTTCCTTCTAGCAGGAGATTTCTTCTCATCAGTCTTCTGCTCTGCTTTCTTATCTTCAGTGATCGGCTCAGCGTTCTTCTTCTCCTTAGCAGAGACTTTAGTGACAACTTCTACTTCTGGTGCTTGAGTCTTCATCCTTAGTGACTGTCTAACTTGTGTTGTACTTAATTTCACAACCCTGGACGTCATCATGGCGGATCTACGGTCACCAGGACCAGGGTCAAAACGTCTCAACATGCCTTCTAGAGGTTCGCTTTTAGTCAGAATCCGCTTAGCTCAATACTCTGGGTGTGCAGTGGCTTCGAAATATGGAAGTCACTGTACTCTGTAACTTAATTGGCTCTGCTCAGGGGACACTTAGCACTGTATTGCATAGTTCTCAAGGTTTGGCAACTGTACCCTTCCTGCTTGAAGGATGTCTGCTTTTATGCTGAAGGCATACTACCGGATGCAACGATTATCCTGGGTCACACCCGTTGGTCATCATAATTACCTGGACAAGACCCTACCCGTCATTCTGATCTGTCATAATTGCTGAGATCTGCTCACGTGTACCTCCAAGCGTGTATATCTTGGCACCGGTGTCGTCGGGGATTTACCAAATCTGGAAAAATTTATTAAACTGCTGCCAAATCTACGGTAGGGGATACCGGTGATTTCTTCGTTAACTACCTGTCATATAGTGACTTGACTAGCCCACTGTCGGTTGCAAACTAAGTACGTGGCAGGCAGAAACGTCTTACTGCTGCGATGCAACTCCGCATCACCTGCGCAAACAAACAGTGTAAACAATCTTTTTTTTTTTTTTTTAGTGTAGACTCATTCCTCGGTGCGATGCCTCCTTTCAACTACACTGGACATCTGCACCTCTATAAACTGTTCATGCTAGGGTTGAGAGGTGGGGAGGCTGTCACTATAGAGCTTCAGCCTACTGCCATTAATCCATGTGGGAAAGAGCTCCCCGTTCAGCTGGCTGAGCTGAACGGCACCTCCTTCTGTGACTCGTTGGATCTGGTATGGCCCCAGCCAATGCGTCCTAAACTTCCCTGGGAACTTGATGAATTTGTTGTCATAAAGGAGCACCAGGTCTCCAATCTGGAAAGTATTATTCTTAATGTGCCTGTCATGCCAAGCTTTTTCTCGGGCCTTCTGCACTTTCTGATGGAATCCGGCGATGAACTTGTCTTCTTCTAAGGCGAGCAGCTGTGCTAGCCTTTCTTCGACTGTGTTTGTATCAGTCATCTCTGTAATCTGAGCGATTCTTAAGCTGGGAATAATATACTCCATAGGCATAACAGCCTCCTGTCCATATACTAAGCTGAAAGGTGTGTGTCCCGTAAGTTTCTTGCATGTGGTTCTGTATGCCCATAAGACAGCGTTAACTCTGAGGTCCCAATCATTCCTTTGGTTATTACAGATCTTAGTGAGAGCATTTTCTAAAATCTTATTGAAGGCCTCCACTGTACCATTAGCCTACGGGTGGTAGGGAGTGCTCTTATGATGCTGGATCTGGAATTCTTCTGTTAATGCCTCAATAGTATTGTTCAAGAAATGTGTACCTTGGTCACTCATCAAAATTACTGGGCATCCAAACCTGCTGATGATGTTTTCAAAAAGGAACTGTGCAGCTGTAGCAGCATCACAATTTCTTACTACCTTGGCCTCCGCCCATCTGGTGAGGTATTCTGTTCCAGTGATAATGTATCTCGCACCAGTGCACTTCTCGGGTGGGTTGATTGGACCCACAAAATCGATAGCCCATTTGTCGAATGCGCGCAGTGTGACCTACGGTCGCAGTGGCATTTCATCGCATCGCGAGGGTTTTCCTACCCTCTGGAAAATATCGCAGCATCTGCAGAAGTCCTTAGTGTCTTTATGCAGTGTAGGCCACCACAAGCCTGCGTCTAAGATTTTCTGCGCAGTCGGTTTTCCTGCGAAATGTCCTCCTGCGGTTCCTGAATGAGCCTCTTTGATAATAGTGTCTTTCTCGTGTGGCATCATGCATCTGCGTAGAACTTCATCCGGACCTAACTTGTATAGGCATCCTGCAATGAGGGTGAAGTCTACTGCCTTAACAACCAACTGCTTCTTTTGCTGCTTAGTAAAGTCATCAGGTGCTACTCCTGTGGTGAGGAATTGAATAATGTCGGCATAGTACTCATCTGCAATCTGTATGGAAAACAACGGCACATCTGGCAGATTGACTTCTAGGTTACTGGGTTCTTCTCCTGAGTCTAACCGCGACAGATGATCCGGTCCTGCATTCAGTCTGCCTGGTTTCACAATGATTTCAAAATCATACTCCTGGAAGAGGAGTAACCATCTACAGATTCTCCCCCTAACACTGGTTTATTGACTAGGTACTTCAATGCGGAATGATCAGTAAACATTTTAAACGAGGCGCCCAATAGATAGTGCCTGAACTTCTGCATCGCATATACCATAGCTAAGCCCTCCCTTTCTGTTGTGGTGTAGTTCTTTTCTGCTGTTGATAACTTTCTGCTGGAATATGCGATGGGATGGTCAAGATCCCCTTCTCCTAGCTGGGTCAAGACGACTCCTAATGCGATGCCGGATGCATCCACATGTACATGGAAAGGCTTAGTCCAGTCCGGAAATACTAGGATGGGTGTTGTAACCATCTTCTCCTTAAGTATGTCTAGGCTCTGCTGGCATTCCTCATTCCATAGGAATTTTACATCCTTCTTGAGAAATTTCTCCATCGGCGCTGTAATATTTGCGTAGCCCTTGATGAACTTTCTGTAGCACCCAGTATGACCAAGTACTGTCCTCAGTTGCTTGACTGAATTAGGTGCTGGAAGGTTTACAATGATAGCGATCTTGGCGGGGTCTACCATCAAGCCTTGTCTGCAAACAATGTGACCCAATGGTGCACAGAATATACATTTTTTCAAATTTAGAGAGATCTGGTACTGCCTACATTTTTCTAACATCAGTCTTAGATCACCTATGTGCTTATTGATTAACCCAAATACAGTCCAGTCATCAAAATATACTTCCAAGAATTTATGAATGTATTCTTTAAATACAGCAACTACTACTCTAGAAAATATAGCTGGTGCATTCTTAAGACCAAAGGGCATTACCGTATACTGGAACGAGCCCCATTCTGTTGCAAATGTGGTCTTGGATTGATCTTCTGGGTGTATTCTGATCTGGTGGTAGCCTAAAAACCCGTCAGTGAAGGAGTAGACCTCTTGTCCTCCTACGTTGTCTAATACTTCATCAGTGAACGGTGTTGGAAATGGATCATGAAGTGATGCATCATTGAGTTTTCACAGATCCTGATGTCCCCTTTTGTTTTCTTCTCTTGTACTACCATAGGGCTAACCCATTCGCTTTCCTCTACTGGTTCAATGATGCCTACTGTTAGCATTTTATCAATTTCGTCCTTTACTTTTTCTTTGTATCGCGGGTTCAATCTATATGGACGCTGCTTAACTGGTCTAGCATCCTCCTTTAATGGTATCCTCATGACTCCCAAGTCGCCAACTATTCCCTTCATCTCTGTGAACTTGGTGGGAAATAGGTCTTGATAATCATGTAGCAAATCTGCAATCTGTCCAACTGTTTCATCATTCCAGTAGTCTCCAATAGAGGCAAACTTAGGTTCTTCGTCTGTGCCAATATTGATCTTTTTAATCTTGATGGGCTCGGTGATCGCTAGAATCTCTAGCTGTGGTCCCTCCACTTCGCGAGTGCCTTCTGATTCTGGAATGTTGGTATTGCGAGGATCCTCATCTGCTTCCTCTGATTCTGATGTAAAATTGTAGCATTCCAACGCCTCTTCTAGCTGTATAGTCCACTCAGGTTGGACTGGTACTGAGATAGTGTGATCCTCAAAAATATTTGTCTTGATGATATCTAGGGCCTGAGCAACACTTGGATGTTCTGATTCAAATGCAAAGGTGAGGAGGAATCTGTCTGTCATAAGCGGCCATGTGGTTGTTCCCTTGTGCAGCTCGGTCTCTGTATACCAATTCCTTGGAATTGTGTCCAATGTGTGAATGAATCTGTGAACCCATTCATCCTCTGGAATGTCCGACCAGTTCTGTTCACATATCTGAATGTGTACCCTGGGGTCAGTTTCTCCGGTGTACTTGTGCTGAGCATACCTTCTGTCGTCAGAAAATCTGATCGCCACCAGTCTTTTGATATTATCCCATGATGCAATATTTTCTTTATGCGCATACCACCATCTTGCAGGTGTGGCTCGAACTGCAAGGTCCATAGTTGCGATCCTCTGCTCAGGAGGAGTTTGTTGCTCAAATTGTTCAAGAAAATATTGGATGTCTGTCAGACCATGATATGATGGAGTCTCAGCGATCTCGGCGCCAATCCATCGCAGTGATTTACTTATAAATGCACATCTGCACGATGATACTTCGTAAAGTCTATTCTGCCAGTTTTCTAGACCAACATCCGAATCCGATGCGCATGAGCTGTCGCATCGCCAGCTAATATGCCCTTCTACAGTGGGATTGATATAGTCATTCTGGTTTGCTGTCATCTGGTAGAGACTCTCCATATTATGTGCCTCTTCCTCTGCTCAGATAGGTTCGATATATCTAGGTCCTTGGTAAGGGTCCAGCGATGCGATGACCCGGATCTGCGCATCCTCAAAGGTCATTTGTCTTTTCTTTAGGTCAATGACAGCTTTGCTGCCAATTGCCCAATCAATACTTAGTAGTGCTGGATATGGTCGACTGTCACCAATGATTTCTATAACCTCGAAGTCCACAAAAGTACAAACTCCGTCAATATCAACTGGCACCTGCGATAGTCGACCCAATGGTGATACTCGCTGCTGATTAGCTAATCTCAGGTGGATAGGTGATAGGGCTAACTGAGGACTACCCATCTGTTTCCATGTCTGCTTGGTTAGAACGTTCACCTCTGATCCCAGGTCTAAGACAACCTCATCCATTTCAAACTCACCAATCTGGGCTGTGAATTTCATCTCTCTTCCTATCCTTGCATGTCTTGTAATATTATGGACAGCGCGGTGTGCACTGTCCGAGAGAGAGGGTTGTTGACACTGATCTATCATACGTTGTAGCTCACCAATAGCTTTATCATTTCTCAGGAGTTTCAAGTAGCTGTGCAAGAAGGCTTGTATACTTCCTGTTGATTCATCCTTGTCACATCTTCCGGATGTGGTAGCCTGCTGTGCCTGCTTAGGGCTATCGCTACAAGGTACTTGCTGCGGTACGCCCCTAGACGACGGTACCTATGGTCCTGATAGTGTAGGTTCATCAAAGGAATCCTTAGCTTCATGAAAGGTCTCCTTATTCTTCTGTAGGTCGAGTGCAGTTGCTTTAGTAGGAGCTCTGCGCACCCACCCCTGACTTGTGTTCTGTCCGGTCTCCTGTGATGTGCCACTGGTGGAAGCACCGCTCCGAGTCACAATGTTAACTGCTGGTTCTGGTTCCTTAGGTTCAGCAACAATAAGCTGGATGTTCTGGTGTGCGGCTGGTTTAGGATCTCTGATCTTAGCTATCAAGATGGGACACTCTTCTATGGTATGATCATAAGATTTGCAGTAATTACAAGTAGTAGTGGCGTTCTAGCAGTCCCTAGCATAGTGTCCGGCAATTCCACAATTATAACAAGTGACTGGTCCACGACCTTGGCCAAAACCTCCTCCTCGTGCGAAGCCTCCTCCACAGCCTCGTCCTCTGAATCCTCCTCCACGGCCTCCATACATCTGAGCCGACTGTGGTCCTGTTGCTGGACCCTGTGTGTCTGCTTGGACTCTGTACACATCCTATGTTCTTTTTGACAGGAGATCATAAGCTCGGCAATCCTGTGGATCATGCCCGACGGATTTACAGAAGATACAATATAGGTTTTTAGGTGTCTGTACATACTTTTGAAGCAAAGGGCATTGCTGAGGTGGATGTCCTTGTGTTCTACATATTTCACACCATGGCCCTTGTGTTCGTGGTAAGGGGTTAGGAGCCCCTGATGCTAAGTATTCTGCAAAGACTGGACAGTTATCTTTACTATGGCCCTGTGCTCTACACTTTATGCACCATATGTCTTGCATAACCTCTTTCCCTTTTTTAAGTTCGTGTATCTGTAATGTGAGGTTGTCCAACTGGGTCTGTAGAGTTGTCATTCTTGTACTGGTTTCTGCTAAAGGTGAAGCCTCTAGTTTCATTTCCATCTCCAGTGCTTCATCTTGAGTAGTGAGTTTCTGCTGCATTAGTGGCATTCTGATGTGAGGGAGCAGCGCTGCAATAAACCATTCTTTATGCTGCTCCAGCGCAAACTCAAAACTAACTTGGTCTATAAGAGCTTTGAATTTCTGGTCAAATTCCCATACTGACTCTGATGGTAGCTGTTTAATATCCTTAAGCTCTGTGATGCACTGAGACTCAGACTTAGGTTTCTTAAACTCTTTAATCATGGCGTTCTTGACCGGGGTGAGCGTCTTGGGTAATGTAGTATACTTTATGTACCATGTCAAGGCTCTGTCTCTGAGTGTGGTAACCAACTGTACAAGTTTAAGGTTATCATCATTGATTGTTTTAATGGTCCACATAGCTTCGCATAGGAACCAATGTTGTTCCAGGTCTTCTGCTCCTGTACCTTTAAAAATAGGTAGCTTCATGTCGTCTCCCATTCTATTTCTCTGTGGTGGGTTATGACTGACTGGAGTACTACCACTCAGCGGTGTACGTGAAGGTGCTGTAACGGGAGTAGGTACTGACTGTGAACTACTAGATGGAGTACCTACGGGATTATTCTGAGTCCCTGTCTGCTTCTGTGGAGTGTAGGGGTGGTAAGGGATACCCCCCTCTAGTTCTTCGGTGGTGCTAGGGCTCTGTTGTCTAATACTGTTTGAACTGTCTTCAACTATAGGAGATCGAAAATCTACTTTATACTTCTTTCCACTACGTGTTCGTCCAATGTCATCAAAATCACTTTCAAACTCTTGTGACATTACTAGCTTTACTTATTCATCTGAGACTAGATCCATTGTTCCTTTTTCATATAGCAGCATCTTAAGGGACAAGTTTAGAGATGTTAGGTACTTACCGCGATATCCTCTGAAGAAGTATCGTTCAGCTGCGCTGAAGCTCTTTCTCTGGTCAACTGCAAACTCTGTAACGTAGCCTTCTAGCACACTGGTAAGCCAGAAGTCCACTGCTCTCGTAATCGGATTGTCAAGGTTCTGTACAGTATGAATCAGCTCCGGTGTCCAGATGATGTTTCTTTTCTTCTTGAATGTGTTCCTATCTGTTAACTTGGATAACCAGTCGAAAAGCTCGTTTCCATAGGTTACAAAAAATATAGCGTGTATTTCTGAAGCGATATGCTTCTCTAGCCAGGCCTCTGTGCTTAGTCTCGGACTCCTATTCTCTTTCTTGGCGAACTCCCTTAAGTCTGAATCCAGCCATTGGTGAAACTCTTCTTTCGTAGGATGCCAACAGAACATTCACTCCCAGTCGTTCAAACCGGCAACGGAACCATTTGTTGATTGCATGGGCAGACCCGGGTTTACTATAATTAATCAACAACACCCCAAACTCATTGGCCCTTTCGGCAACAGACCGCGAAGCGATTTGAAGTCTCACCCGAAGTGAATCTAATGGGTTGGCCAAGAATCAAGTGTCTTGGACCAGGTTCTGCGCATCCTACTTCTTCTTTATTACTCCTGCGTGCCACTAGATCAACTAGCTCTGCGCATCGCACATCCCCTTCTACTCGCAGCGCTTCTACCCGTGCGATGCTTAACCCTGCGCAGTTCGCGCGATTTCCTCTCGCGTCGCACAACTTCCACTTACTCACAATATTTCCAACCTTATCGCATCTCTGCGCACCGCGGAACACCCAACCTCTGCTCAACGCTAAGCCCTTAGCTCGCAGTATCGCGCACCGCAGCTCCTCTGCCGGTGCGATATCGCCTCTCTGCGATATCCTACCGCTACAACTTTGCACTCTTAGCATTGACTGTGCCGATGTGTGAAACTCTCCTTCTCAGAAGTTATATTGTGATTAAATGGTCATTTAGAAACAGACGTAAAGGAGTCTTTTAAACAGCCTACTAAAATACTTCAACTTATCTCTATCTTCTTGTATTATCATGAGCTGAACAATACATACATTCACTTACTGCAACTAACATTACATGCATAATAACCAGAAACAATAAGCAAATACAATCACATTCATACAACACATAACACGCAGATTTAACGTGGTTCACCCCCAGGATGGGAGTTACGTCCACCAAACTGTGCTTCTATTATATATCTTGAGGGAAGTTAGCACAGTCTGTTGCACTGCATATGCAGCGCGAGATCTCTTCTAGATCTCTGGTCTATCTCTATCTCTATGTTGCCTTTATTTCAATATATCCTTCCCTCTCTATCCTTCCCTGTGGATGGTTACATACAGACTCAAATGACTCACAGACAAGCTAGGTGTCTGGATCGTTACACCGCAGTCTGTCTGACTGATTCCTGAGTCTACAAAATTATCAACTGACCAACTAACTAACTGACTGATTAGCTAACATTTACAATACAAAAATGCAATCTTTTATAGGCGGCCTGAAGTTCTCACCATTACAACACTGTGGGCATGTCCCAACAGTAAACCCAAACCCTAAATAGTGACAGTCGGTCCTCTCTGTCCTTGAGGTAGCCGCTTCCTGTCACACCACAGCTCTCTGCAGTCTTCCATGCTTCTCGGCACTGACCATGGGTACTACGCACCGCTTCTCTTTCTGTCCTTCGCCCTCAATGCTTGAGCCTCGTTGCTCCTTCTTCTTTATGAGGGTCACTGAGCCCTCCTGTCTTCCACCGCTGCCTTCAATGCAGTGGTTGAGCTTTCTTCTCTCGGCCGCTCGGGTTCCGTTTCCTTCTTTGACTTTTCTATCCCAAAATTCATGGTTTCCGGCTCTGATCTCCAGCTGAAAACGTGCTACGGCGTTGTAGCTCTGCCCTGTCCTCTTTCCGCCAAAACTTATCTCTTTCCACCAAAACTTATCTCTTTCCGCCAAAACTAGCAGCTTCTTCTGTAGCTGCGGGACCCTACTCCAACACCTCTGCATATCATTTGATAAATATTTGATAGTATCATGTATGTCCCAATTTCATTATCTATTTCTTCATTGTCGTAGGGGGTGGTATATCGATGATGATCTCAATTTTAGCAAGGTCGACCAGGATTCAATCACGACAAACTACATGGCCCAACATAATTCCAAACAGGGCACAAAAGATACATTTCTTTAGATTCAACAAATTTTGATACTGTTGACACCATTCCATCATCATTATAAGGATCTCAATGTGATCCTTTATGATCCCAAACATCATCTAGTCATCAAAGTAGACCCCAAGAAACGTATGAATAAAATCCTTGAAAACAAACACTGTTATCCTGGAAAAGATAACATGAGCATTCTTGAGGCCAAAGGGAGTGATTATGTATTGAAAAAATCCCCACTCTATTACAATGGTTGTCTTGTTTCAATCTTCCTTCGTGATTCTAATATGATGGTATCCAAATAACCAATCTGTAAAATAATAAACTTATTGACCCTCGACACTTTCTAATACCTCATATGTAAACGAAGCCATAAACGGGTCATGTAAGTAGGTGTCATTCAGATTTCTTAGGTCTATGTATATGCATACTTCATTGGTAGCCTTCTTGTCTTGTACTACTATCGGGATATCCACTCATATTCTTCAACCAATTCTATGATAGTTGCATCTGGAATTTGATCTAATTATGCCTTGACCTTCTCTTTATGCCACAAAAGTCGGTATGGTCGTTGCTTCACAGGATTTGCGTCAGGATTTAACCTTATATTCATCTCTCCAAGGTCTCCAGCAATCCCCTTCATCTCTAAAAACTTTATAGGAAACAGATCCTTGAATTCATGTAGTGGGTCCGTGATCTTCCCGACAGTTTCATCATCCCAATAATCTCCAACATTGGCAAACTTTGGATTCTCTGGATATCCAATGTTTACATTCTTGGTTTTTAATGGATTTAGGAACTAGTTACTTGAAATACCAAATCCCTTCACCATGCGAGTACCTTCAGTCTCTAGGATGTTTGTGTCTCATGATTCATCATCATCAGGTTCACACATCACATTATAGCACTTCGTCCAGTGCTAGACTGTCGTGCTTCTCTGATTAAAGTTTGGCATCAACATAGGTATATCTTCAAATATATTCATCTTGATCACTTGCAATGCAACATCAATCAAAGGATGATCATCGAAAAACTCTAATGTTCGTGAAAATCTATATTCTAGTTCATCCCATTCAAGATTCCCTCGTCACAGATAAATAGACGTGTACAAGTACCTTGGTATCATATCAAATGTATGCACAAAATGATGAACCTATTATTGTCACAAGCATGGCTCCCATGTCACACGACAATATTCAATGTGCTCAATAGGATTAGTCAATCCTGTGTACTTTTGACCAGTATAACTGATCTTCTTTCCAAATCATATCTCCATCAATTTTTGGCATTGAGGCTAGTCTGAGATAGTTTTTTTATGTGCAACCCACCATATGGAAGGTGTAGCTTTCAGTGCAAAGTCTGTAGTGGACACGCGTTGATGTTATGTAACTTTTTCTT
This sequence comes from Pseudotsuga menziesii, assembly GCA_001517045.1. Classification (NCBI taxonomy): domain Eukaryota; kingdom Viridiplantae; phylum Streptophyta; class Pinopsida; order Pinales; family Pinaceae; genus Pseudotsuga; species Pseudotsuga menziesii. Next base: position 277,580 of record LPNX011187610.1, read on the forward strand.
CAAATTCAGTTAGAAAAGATACCAGGTTAGTTAATCCTTCATATCTCGGTATCTCACTTGCCTTGTTACTTACCTACCACATAGGCTATGTAATTCTTGCTCATATTCTCATCAACACTTCATTTAATTGGTTCTTCTAGTTTTCCAAAGCTTCTCCAAAATCCGATGTACAGGAACTAACACTATTCCAACTGAGCTTTTGGTTAGGTGTTGGGTTTACATAATCATCCCTTGTAGAATCAATGTTATAAATATGGTCCAAATAATATCCCTATCCTTCACTATTCACTTTCTCCACATATCTATGTCCTTCCAGTGGATCAACTGGTGTGACCACCCTTAGCTCTGAATCTTCAAATGTTAAGATTGTTTTCGTAAAATTTATAATTGTCTGATTAGCAATCGTCTATTCAATCCCCAAAAGAGCAGGATATGGATTTGTACCATCCACAATCTCAATCGCTTCTAAGTAATCATAAGTTTTAAGGCCTTCTATCTCAACAAACACTTGAGTCAGATGACTGATAGGTAGAACTTTCAACCAATTCTCTAATAAGAGATAGACATGAGACCATATGAGTCTCGACTTTCCCATTCTCTCTAATGTTTGTCTAGTCAAAATGTTAACATTAGAACCCAATGTTGATGTATTTGTAACTTTGGAATGTATTCACTTGTATATTTTACGTATTGTACCCCGATGTTTATCCCAGGAAGTATCTGTAATGTAAACAAGTCATGTAAAGTCATAGAGGGTAACCCTCCTTTTTTTCAAGGGTTAAAGCCCCCGCAGTTGTGGGGCCCTAGGGTTATTAGACTATCCTAGAGAAGTCATCCCTAGGTGAGTTATTATAAGTCAGGGTAATAGTCCCCACCATTGTGTTAAGGTTAACCCTCTTGTTGATCGGAGGGGAAAAGTCCCCACAGTTGTGGGGCACTAGGGTTATTAGACTCTCGTAGAGATGTCGGCCCTGGTAATTAATTGTTAAGTGAGGCCAACATGATGGAGTGCACATTAAGTAAATGAAAGAATATAAATAGAGAGTGAGCCTCTCTATTTATTACACACACACTCACCCACTAGGGTGCATAAGTGAGAGAAGTAGCTCTCTCAAGTGTGTGAGAGAGAGAGAGAACAAGATGTTGGAGATCATCTTTATGTTTTCGGGTTTTACTACTGCCATTGGTGCTCATTCTATCTCTGATGAATTTGCGGGGTTTTCTCATTTATGGTTTCCTTGAGGAAAATTATTTGTGTCTCTTGTCTCTTGTGTTTATTGATGTGCATGTTATTCTGTCAGATAAGATCCTAAGATAATGCTTGCTTCAATGATAAAAATCTAACATGGTATTAGAGCTAACCTGAGAAGAAGACACCGTGCAGTTGTAGAAGCTAGGGCTTCTTACTTTTTAGGTCTCTCTCCACAATCCATCAGCAAAAGTATGCAAGGCTGACTCTCCATTAAACGACGCGTCTTTATGCCGAAGCAGAATTCAATTCCGAGCATTTTCAGTTTTTGGTGCGAGAAATTAGGGCTTTTTTTTAGAAGAGGAATTTTTGAGTGAGCTCAGCATAGGATTTATCTCCTCATCAAAATTGAAGTTTAGATACCTGGGTTGAGATTTTTTGGTTGGGTAAAACTCTGGGAAAGTCAAACCCTAGTTTGACCCCGAGCCAAAAAAACCCTAAATACTAAAACTGATAAGTTTTGGTACATTTTCTATATCAAGGGATTGCAGAAGTATCACGGGCCGAAACTTTCACATGTTGAAGATAAATTCTTTATGTACATTGTGTCCAAGTTTCAGCCTTAGATTCGTTATATTCTAGGAGATATGATTTCTCCAAGTTAGGTTCCATCCTCTTCTAGGATTCATCCCTAAAAAGGACACCTGGGGTAAATTGCTATATCTCGCGCTACCAAGGTCCAAATGAAATTTCTCAAGATGTTCCAGAAAGGGAACAAACTATACTTTTTATGGTAGAAGTTTTATGCCTCGAATATGAAACAGTGACATGTGGAAGTCCATACAAGTTCACTATGCTGAACAGTCCTAAAACAGGTCACCTTGGGAAAACGATCATAACTCCCAATTGGTGAAACAAATTCTAATGAAACCTATGGTGTTGGAATAGGGACAAGTGATGCTACCTCAGTACAAAGTGTTAGACATAGAAGAGAATTAATTGTGAAGATACCGTAGAAACATAATCAGGAATTTCTACAGAAGAAATTAGAAAACTAGGGCTTCCTGTTATGGGAGCTTCCCTCCACTATTTTCAGAAAAGGAGTACATTGGATAGCTCAGCTTGAATAGGTCTATATTTCTATCCCATCAGATCTGAAATATTCCAAGTTTTGGAATTAGAATTATGGTCTCTCTAACAAACCCTAGATCAGCCATCTCTGGAACTAGAATAGACACCTCAAATTGGTAAGATCTAATCTTTTGTTATTTACATTTGAGGTTCTCATTTCTAAATGACTAGTCACACCAGCTTGATTACAAGCTTTGTGAAGCTGAAAACTTCCAAGCATGGAAGTATAGGATCTCACTAGTTATTGAAGGAAATGAATTGGAACCCTACATAAGTAGAGAGGTTCCAATTCTAGAGGGAGGTGAGGCTAAAAGCCTTACACAAGAAGAACTTGGTCAAGGCCAAGAAGATCATTGTTGATTCAATCACATGTAACGTCCCCGACCCTCCGAACGGTGAAGAGGACGCTACCAAGCCATTAACTATCCGGGAAACTATCCCCATGAAGTTGTGCATACATAAAACTGAGATAAAATGCTTGAAGTAAAACATGCATACATGGTTATCATATAGCGGAAGCCAAACCATACATTCAAGCAATCAACATGTTCATCATAATTCATTAGACATCAAATATAATTGCAGAGATTAAATAGACGAGAAGGATTATCTTTGAATGAAGAATGCGTCCCGCAACCAGCTATGTCGCTACAACATTCCACCCAACCATAGGCCAACGTGCTCCTTAATCTCTCAGCAACGCTGCCACCCCGAGCTGGGCATGATTCCCCAAGTAATAAGGAACAAGCAAGCTTACACATAGCCAAGGATACACAAATCAGCCAAGTCAACGCAGTTGGGTTTATCAGGCCATCAAGGAGCCGGGAAAAGTTGAATGCTAAGCTGGTGAGCTCATTGAAGAGCTAAGGACTCCTACACCAGAAATATCCTGACTTCTAGGACACCCACACACACCCAACACCAGGAAATCAGTCCCTTATCTGCTACACAATCCCTCAGGCCCTAAACCTCCCTTCCAGTGCTACTATGGGGTTGTGGAGAAGAAAGCCAGCCCTCTAGCCTTGTCTGTGTGTCTCCCAAACACACCAGGTTTATCAATCAAACCAAGCCTTCATCCCACTCCAACACAGTCTAAGAACCAACCACTACATACACGCAGCAAAGCAAGTAGTTCATAGCTTAGAAAGGGAAAACCTATTCCTGAGTCATTCTTGGCCCTATCGTGGCCAAAACAACTCAACAAGGACCACAGCAACCCAAAACATAAATGGAACCAATTACAAGCAAAGAAAATCGTAGGGAAAACCATAGCAAACCATAAATCATGGGGAGAACAACAACCCCGTTCTCAACAATGAAGCATTGCGAAGGTACATATCCCCAAAATGGGAAATAAATTAGACTCTCGGCCTGGACATGAGGAAAACCTATACACAGGCCACAAATCAGTAAGAAAAGCACACCCACAGCAGGAATCATGAGTGACCGAAACCGCACCCCCAGCTCTCTGCATGAGGAAAAATGATGGAGAATCCCAACCGGTGCATGAGGAAAACAGAATGTCTCTGCGTGAGGATGGCCACTTCCATCCTGTGCGTCAAGATGAGCAATCTTGGATAGAATGGGAGAATGATGAATGCAGTCATGGAGAGAATGGAATACGCTGCTTCCCTGCCCACCCAAAGATGGAGAGTCTATTGGTGGAGTGGGCATGTGGGCAAGGACTGATAGTCTTGCCACCCACCACTTCCCAGCAATAACTGCCCCTAACTAACAACAAAATTTTTAAATGGGTGGTTGACACTTGGATTTTTCCCATAGGCTCAAGGTTTGATAATTCCCCCTCCTTATCCTTAGGAAAATCATGCCCTTTTCATTATTGTTGCATCGCCATAACTAGTTGTAGATTTTTGATTAATTTTGCATATTTACATGATGCCAAAACTATAATGTGACGGATAACACAATATACCATCGGCAACGATTCCAATCGCTGAAACATAACACAACCAAATCGATGGTGGGGCTTTTGCCTTTATCTCCAAACCATGATTAATTACAATATATACATCATGTACCTTTTAATGCAAATGGGGTCAAAACCGAGGTATTACAATCCCCTCCCCCTTGGAATAACATCATCCTCAGTGTTCCAATGCTTAGGAATACATATACAATTTACACATCCAAAATTTCAAAATTTTGCAGATCTGTCCCACGTTCAATTATTTACTTTGAACTTTCAAGACCAAGCCCCTTGAATTCCCCAAGATTCTCCTGCTGGTTCTCAGCTTTCGGCTCACCCCAAGTCTAGGAACTTTGTGGCTGCTACCCTCTTGATGTTCCCTCGTTGGGAAGTCCTGGCGGTAATGATGTCCTCCGCATTTCCAACATTTCGCTAGCTGCTTCATCTTTACCTGCTCAATTTCCTTTGAGTCTTCATGCCTGGAACATTTCTTAATGGACCGATTGGATGAATTCCCCATCATTGATCCACTTTCCTTCCCCTTACGGATTTCTCCCGGAAGGATTTTTACCTCCTTTTGCAAACCAATAGAGTCCTACAAAATATGGTAGTTCATCTCATTCTACCTTTTCTGTATATTGAGCATCTCTCCAAGATTTTCTTGGGTCTTGGCAATTGTTTGAAGGAGACTTCTAGCCAAGTCCAATAGCTTTTGGTCTGCTGCCATGATCAATGTGCACGACTGGATTTCACTTTTCTCACCTATGAAATGCATCATTGTAATTTTGTTATACCAAGCATAATATAGGCATTAAAATTAGTCAATTAATTTCCCAATTGGCATGGCAGTCCAAGTCTTATCAAGGAGACTTTCATACTTTGCATGCCTTCCCAACAGGAACATGAGCTCATTCATGTCCATTCTTGGGCAGGGAATTAACTATTCCAGCATTCATAATTTATTTTAAGCAAATAAACACATTCTATTTTCAGCCATGCATGCATTCAAGAATCTTCTGTTTTTCTAAATGCATAAGTATATATCAAAAAAAAAGGAAAGAGAGAGCAGCAAGATTTTTTCCCTCTTTGTCTTGTTCCATTCTAGAACCCACACCACCACTGTGGCTTTCATGCTCTTAGCCTCTTTCACTTCACCGTGAATGTTGGACCAACCCTTCTTGGCCATGACACTTAGTGTCTCTGGTCTATTCCAGACCTCTCAACCATGGAGTCTCTCCACATGGTTTGTCTACAACTCTTGTCTACTAGGACCTTCACAGTCTCACTAGCACCTTTTTCATTATTGCTCATTCTGAGCTCTTGAGGACAGTCACATGTCCACATGCACCTCTAGGATGCCCTCATAGTCCTTGCTCCCAGCGATACCTATATTCAAACATTGAATAGATTCACACGTTTAGTTTATTCTCATCGGTTTTTATCTCTAAACAAGAGCTTAGAATATCATAACTAAATCATATGCACATGTATATTCATAAGCAAGAAGCGGCAAGACAATCCAATACTTATCTGTATTGTGTGTTTCCTCTCTGGTCCACAGGGTCCTTCTTCGCTCTGCAATCCTTGGGATTGCCTATGGACTTGGATGTTAGGTTAGCACGCAGGCTGCTCCACAACATCAAATAATTAAAGTCCAGCTAGTACACCTTCACACTGACTGGGGAGGAACTTTTACCATGACCATTTCTAGGTCAAGGATCTACTATGGAGCCCTAGGCACATAACAACCCTATTTCAGTAACACAACATCTCCTTCCAGTACACCTTCACGCCGACTGGGAAGGAAAATTTACGACGACCATTTCTAGGTCAAGGATCTACTATGGATCCCTAGGCATATAACAGCCCTATTTCAGTAACACCTTCACCACATATCATCAAATCCCCACAACATCCTTTTATACACATCAACCCTTCCACCACAACCCCTCACAACAACCGTTTACCTTTTCTCTTTAGTGTGCAACACCAAACTGCATCTATTTAGCCTGACAACACAAGCAACATAAGCAAACTCATCAGCATTATTGCTCTAAAACTGTAATAATATTGCATATCATTCACTATCAAGTATTGAGACACCAGGAATGCGTCCACTCCCTAGGTTGTAGTCAATATTGAAAAATCTATCATGACCCGACATCGGGAAAGTGTGCACCCCTTTCCGATGTGAGCCATGTAGGCCCTCTTCATACTCAAGCAATCTGTCATAATGGAAATAAAATCAAAACATGCTCTGCATATTGAATTTAACAATTTGACATGCATATTCTTAGCTAGGGTCACAGAACACTTAACCATTTGTCAATGCAGTAGTCCTTTGTTAAGGAGGAATGGGGGCTCCCTTCTCTGAGTTGACAGTCCCTCGGTTTTCCATCCCAACTCCTTTTTACATTCCATATCCCACACATGTCTTACCGACATAATCTATACCATCTCACTCATGTTACTTACCAAACATCTAGTGCAGATGGGACATTTCCAAAATGTCCAATGGAGTTTCACCCGAAACCCATTTCCAAGATAGGGGGAACCTCCCCATGAAGTTTGGCTCCTGCAAGCCATCACACATGGTCTTCTTGCAATGTGTACCCCTATCACATTCATCAAGTAGCCAAACAGTCAATCATTATCTACTAATACAATCCAAATTTGATTGTTCCATAACCAAGCAATGGCATTAGTAATTAATTTCAATATGAATTTGCAACTCTGTCTACTATAGAAATTGATTTGCTTAGCAATGAGGTGATCCTCATTTGTTGGTCTCTTGTAAGTGGCACCACTATGCCCATTATAATTTTATGCTTACTAGCATAACATGAACATCCACTTACAACACGTCCTCCTGACACAATTCTATGCAAGCCAATAGTGATTAGCAGTTGTCATCAATTTCTCAAATCTGAAATTTATAAGTCCAAATTGACAATTCATTCTACATACAAACTATTTTCACAACCATGAGACTCTTCTAATGAGGTTTGGCTCTTTCACACGGTAGATTTTGGCCTTTGTCATGGTCTTACCCACATTGCCATGCCCCAAACAATCCACCTGAAATATGAACTTCAATAAGCCAAACACTTGGTAAGTCTTCATGCATATAACTTTTGCATTGCTGCAACAATCACTGAAGCATTTTCAGAATTATAGAATTCAAATACTTCCAGCTGTTAATCACATCAATATTACCAAAACTCATTTACTTCACGCGAATCATTATCATACTAAAATTTCAAGGTATAGTCACATCATTTATGAAATTTAGGTGAAATGTTTAGATACTCCTTACTTCACAGGAGTATCATTTGTACCACCTTGCCCTTCCATGGAGCATTCTGACAGCCAATCGATCATGACTACCCTCTTCATGCACTTACTATTCTGCATTCATAACAGCTCTTGAAAGGATTCTGGAATCATCATCAATTCATCATTCCAGCCATTGGTTAGTCATAATAACACATGCACTATCTCGATGCATTCATGCAATGCATCACAACATTTGCACCCACACTTATGTGTGCATATTTACAACATTTACTCAAACTTTGCATATGCATCCATTCAATGCATAACTACAAGATTTATAAAATCTCTTAATGCATATCCACTCAATGCTACCTTGTATTGATTCAGGAATACTATGCATTCAAACATACTATGGCCTAACCATGACTGCCTCACATAGGATGCATTACTATAATCAAGACCACCAGTCCTCACTTGTTCTGGTTATTAAGTTCATATCAACATTTATAGGGTAGGATATATTTCTATATGAATGTGGTATAAATTTTAAATAACCACATGGTATGAGACCTCCTTCCCTTACCACTCCATGCAATTTTTATAATTAAACCATTACCTGCATGGATCCTACTTACACCCTTGACATTACCAGTTTAGTTGGTATCTTACAGGAGATTGCAGAATCCGCTCACCAACTTTTGATCCTGGATTTGTTGCCTTATCCCTTTCTCCATAAGGTTGCTGGTCACCTTCATCAACATCAGCAACACATTCATCCATGCTCAAGTTGTCATTGGTTTTTCCACCAATACCAACACCAATAAAATATTCACCATTAGTGGTTCATTGTAAATGTATAACTCCCACTACTCTTACCAACATGTAATATCCTATGCACACAAAACATATCCTCATACATTTTATGTACAAAATTTATAAAATATAAATATAGTTAGGAAGACAGGGGTTAAGGAAATTTCCCTTTTCAAGTCCCTAATCTTGCATGGAATTCCTCTTCCACATAATAGTTGGTTCGACTTCATAGTCTTTGCTACCTCTAGGCATGTATTTCCCGGATTTGTCCATATTGACAACAACACATTTTTTTTTCAAACAACCACTAGTACTTTTCTGCTCCTCATTCAAACTCTAGTGATTCTCCCTTGTTCCCTGCTGGATAAGTTTTCCAATTCCTATCCACATGATCCATTCTGACTTCAGGTGTGAAAATCCACTGGAAAATGCTGAGAATCCCACTAAGAAGCCGCTGAAATCCACTGAGAAATCCCACTTGAAAAACTCAAAATTTCCTTCATCAAATCGGGCCTCTTCCCAACTAATTTTCTGATGTATCATATCCTTAGTTGACTAAGCTTCCAATGTTTCGGCGGTCCAAAAAGCTAAATTTTTCCAATGCTCATCGACGGTCCAAACAACTAATGTTTTCTGACGTTTCAGGATGATCTTCCTCTGGATTCCGACATGTCAGCGGTCCAAACAACTAACTTTTTTCGACGTGTCGGTGGACCAATCTTCTAAATATTTCCGATGCTTTCGGTACTTAGAAAAAAAATTCAGTGCAAGTTCCTTCTTTCTCCTCTACGTCGGTGCTTTCATCCTTTTCCTTTCGTCGTCGTTGTGGTGCCTACTCTCTCTTCCAGCCACTTTGTTGGCTCCAATTTCTTCTCTTTTCCACTGACGTATTGGTGCCTACATCAACTTCCTTTCCTCGTTGCTCCATCGACTCTCTCTTCTTCTATCTCACATTGTTGTCGATGGTTCGTATCAGATCATCTTCCGACTAGATGAGATGACGTTTCAGCGGTCTTCGGCTAATCTCCGCCAACGTTTCGGCGGTCTTTAGCTGAAGACTTTCGATGATCCCAAACACTTCAAAAAAAAATTCAAAGATTCTTTTTATCTTCTTCCTGCCGTCGCCGTGTCGGCTATTCCATCAACTAATTTTCTCCGACATTTCGGCGGTCTTCTAGTGATCTCCACCGACACTACGGCTCCTCGATCAACTAAAATTTTTCGACGATTTCCATACTTAGAGAATTTTCAAAAAATTTCAGTGAAACTTCCTTTTATCTTCTGCCACCGCATCGGCTCTATCACCCTTTTCCCGTCGACGTATCGGCACTTTCATCACCTTTCTTCCACCGACGTTTCGACGGTCTTTCGGAGATCTCCACCGACACTATGGCTCTGTCTTAACCTATTCTCTGTCGACGTATCGAAAGTCCATCCGTCTAGATGAGCCGACATTTCGGCGGTCTTCATCTGAAGGCTTCCGAAACATCCCAACACTTAGAAAATTTTCAACTTTCACCCACGTCGGCTCCATATTCCCTTTCCTACCACTTCGTCGGCTCAGACTTCCTCTATTTTTTGTCGTCATTGCAGCTCAAACCTGTCAATCCAGTCGACGTATCGGCTCAGAGTTCATCTATTTTTCACCACCACCGGGTTTGTATTGGACGGATTTTCGACTACATGAGCCGACGTATCGGCGGTTCCATTCACTAGTATTCTTCGATGATCCAACACTTAGAAAATTTTCAAAAATTCTTTCTGCCTGCCCCTCGTCGAGTGGCCTTCCGACTATTCTATCCAATGCATCGGAGGATCTTCCCACTAAATCTTCCAACGATTCGACGGTCTGACGCATAGAAAAAAAATTTGAAAATTTTTGAAATTTTCATTCCATGGTTCTCATTGGGCTGCCTTCCACTGCGGTGATCTGGGCATCAGAGAAGCTTCAGACTAAGTCCTCCGACATATCGAATGGGCCTCAGCCTAAGCCATCTGATGATTTTCACACATAGACAAATTTTTTTTTTTTTCAAAAATTTCCTGTCATTCACAGATTTCTTCTAATTTCTACTAGGCAGAGGGAAACCTTCCTCTGCTAGTTGATTCTTCACGGCTCATTCAGTCCCATGCTGCAACATGAGATCTGATACCACTCTGTAATGTCCTCGATCCTTCGACTAGTGAAGAGGACGCTACCAAGCCATTAACTATCTGGGCAACTAGCCCCATGAAGTTGTGCATACATAAAACTGAGATAAAATGCTTGAAGTAAAACATGCATACATGGTTATCATACAACGGAATCAAAACCATACATTCAGGCATTCAACGTGTTCATCATAATTCATTAGACATCAAATATAATTGTAGAGATGAAATAGACGAGAAGGCTTATCTTTGAATGAAGAACTCGTCCGGCAACCAGCTATGTTGCTACAACGTTCCACCCAACCATAGGCCAGCATGCTCCTTAATCTCTTAGCAACGCTGCCACCCTCGAGATGGCATGATTCCCCAAGGAATAAGGAACAAGTAGGCTTACACATAGCCAAGGATACACAAATCAAGTCAACACAGTTGGTTTTATCAGGCCGTCAAGGAGATAGGAAAAGATGAATGCTAAGTCGGTGAGCTCGTTGAAGAGCTAAGGACTCCTACACCAGAACTAGCTTGACTTCTAGGACACCCACACACACCCAACACCAGGAAATCAGTCCCTTATCTGCTACACAATCCCTCAGGCCCTGACCCTCCCTTCCAGTGCTACTCTAGGGTTGTGGAGAAGAAATCCAACCCTCTAGCCTTGTCTGTGTGGCTCCCAAACACACCAGGTTTATCAATCAAACCAAGCCTTCATCCCACTCCAACACAGTCCGAGGACCAAACACTGCATACACGCAGAAAAGCAAGCAGTTCACAGCTTGGACAAGGAAAACCTATTCCTGAGTCGTTCTTGGCCCTATCGTGGCCAAAAAGACTCAACAAGGACCACAGCAACCCAAAACATAAATGGAACCAATGGCAAGCGAAGAAAATCGTAGGGAAAACCACAGCAAACCACAAATCATGGGGACAACAATAGCCCCATTCTCAACAATGAAGCATTGGAAAGGTACATAGCCCCAAAATGGGAGATAAATCAGACTCTCGACCTGGACATGAGGAAAACCTATACACAGGCCACAAATCGGTAAGAAAAACACACACCCACAACAGGAATCGTGAATGAATGAAACCGTACCCCCAGCTCTCTACATGAGGAAAAACAATGGAGAATCCCAACTGATGCATGAGGAAAACAGAACGTCTATGCATGAGGATGGCCACTTCCAGCTTGTGCATGAAGATGAGAAAGCTTGGAGAGAATGGGAGAATGTTGAATGCAGTCGTGGAGAGAATGGAATACGTTGCTTCCCTTCCCACACAAAGATGGAGAGTTTGCTGGTGGAGTGGGCATGTGGGAAAGGACTGACAGTCCTGCCACCCACCACTTCCCAGCAATAACTGCCCCCAACTAACAACGGAGGTTTTAAATGGGTGGTTGACACTTGGATTTTCCCCATAGGCTCAAGGTTTGATAATTCCCTCTCCTTATCCTTAGGAAAATCATGCCCTTTTCATTATCATTGCACCACCATAGCTGGTTGTAGGTTTTTGATTAAATTTGCATATTTACATGATGCCAAAACTATAATGTGCCGGATAGCATGATATACCATCGGCAACAATTCCAATCGCCGAAACATAACAAAACCAAATCGATGGTGGGGATTTTGCCTTTAGCTCCACACCACAATTAATTACAATATATACATCATGTACCTTTTAATGCAAACGAGGTCAAAACCAGGGTATTAGATCACGGATCACCTTATACCACAAGTGTCTTCCCTAAAGACTCCGAAAGAGATGTTTGATTCCTTGACCAAGCTATTTGAAGGGAAGAACATAAATCAGAAGATGACTTTGAGAAAACAGTTGAAGAATGTGAAAATTTAGAATGCAGAAACCATACAGTCATACTTTACAAATCAAAGAACAATTTCAAGCGGTAGAAGAAGTGGAGAATGCAGAAGTTGTGATAACAACCTTGAATGGCCTCCCAAGATCATGGGATTCATTCATTCGAGGAATGTGTGCTGGAAGGAAGTGATTACTTTCAGTAGACTCTGGGAAGAGTGCACACAAGAAGAAGCTCGACTCATAATAAGAGAAAAGAATATGGGAGCAACTTAAAATCAAGCCCTCACAATTCAAAGAAGATCCCTTGAGCGACGAGGAATATGAAGAACTAAATTCTTGAAGAATATGATGAAGCTGAAAGAAGGAGTCTACCCACGAAACAATAAATATAAGTATTCAATTTTCATTTCATGATATTATTTTGTTATGCATTTGTTTATATTCAGTTGATGTATTATGCATGATAGAATGTTTGCATTAATGGCAGTATACCACTAATATGCATGTGATGGGTAAGTAGCTTATGGTGCTATACAACTCTCCATTACTAATTATCTATAATGAAACCTCTTTGCTGACATGTTGGATTAGTGCACAATCTCAATGTTGTCCTGGTAGAGATGGAAGGCATCTAGAAAGTTTCTGTGATATATGGATGAATGTAGTATTTGCTAAAATAGTTGCATGGTCATATATTTATGCATAATAATTTTCCATTATGAATATGCCTTATGAAATGTTTCTAACCATACAACTAATGCATTTGACTAGTAGGAAAGATCGTGTACAATCACCTACAAGCAAAGAAGGATGAGACTTGTTCCGAAGAACAAGTGACGACAGTTCAAGAAAGAATCGAAGATGAAGAATAATACGATGATACTTTCAAAGAAAGAAAGAGGCCTCAGATACACTCTAGTTATGTGACATTGTTGAGCGACATACCAGTTCAAGAAGAATGATGACTAGGATGCAGTATTGATACCTGAAGGGAAGTTAATAGTTCCATCATGTAGTAGATGGAAACATCATGGGATACAAGGAAATATTGATAGCATGAGGCATAGACTATGAAGAGACATTTGCAGCCACTAGAAATACACATGACATGCAGAATCATGTGTGCAAATAAAAGAAGGTCGTGTACGAGATCAAAAGACACCCATTGGATAACACATACATGAGGAGCTTGAAGATCACCTAGAGTGATGAAGATTAACCTTTGCTACATGTTGAATATGGAAGCCTATAGAGGATGTCAAGCTCACAGATGGGTGCGAGAAGAAATTTTGAAAAGGTTCAAGATAGAGGATCTTGGTATCCAGTGACCCTAGATAGATACATAGAATATTAGTAGCAGAGTGTTGGCAGGAAACACCCTTCAGAGCATTTTTTGAACACAAGTAATTTGAAGATTGATAATTTTCAAACATGATTTATTTATGTCTAGATCAAAAAAAAAACTCATCATGGATATCTTAGGAGTGCCCTGAGAATCTTTGATTCTTAAGGCACTCCTGACAGAAGCTTACTTGGCTAATCGATTCGGTGAGATTAACATCAGTTATGGAAAATTTTTGACTATCATGATCTTAATTCTTCATTTTTGTTGATCGCCCGGAGGATTACAATTACAAAAGATTAGTAGCTCCTATTTTTCCATTCATTACTCATGTATGATTAAGATTAAATGAATTTATAACTTATTAATTCAAGCTAGTTATTACATGGTGTGATAAATGTTATTATTTGATTCATATAGGAAATCTGGTGAAGCTTCATCATTTCTGAATTATTTTATCTTAGTTGTCATGAGTTTTAAAGTGGATTTAATATGATCTTCATGAACCCTATTATACTATATGCTTATCGCTTATTTCAAATTTACATTTCTGAAATGGGTTAGTATCAAAGCTTGTTATGAAGGTCTAAAATCACTCTTTAGGTTTTGACATTGGTCTGGTGACATTATAAAATTATTCCCTAGTCAGTTTTGACCTTGACCCTAAGGTATTGAATATATCCTAAGGTGATCACATTATTATGAGTATTCGATAAATGAAGGATTGGGGTTTTGGAAATCATTTAGTCATGTGTTGAAAAAAATGATGAGTTAACCTACATCATCACCATGTTATGAAATCACGATTAATGCTGAAGTAATGGTGGAGCTAGGGTTTTGGTAGTTGTGTAGCTTGACGGTTGCCATCTGTCAATCTTTAATCATGCAAACATCACTCATAATAACTCGCCTGCTTGACTCTCATATGGCTCATTATCTTTTGGTAAGTTATTTTCAAAACCTCTTTTCTCTGCCAATTCACGTTATGATGAATTTACAGGGAGATTTTCAGGGTTTTGATAGAATAGGGTATTTTAGAGTATTGTTGGTAATGCCTAGACTGTTGATAAATCGACTACATCTTTTTATATGTTTTCCAAAAATCCTATAGGTTTGTTTATCTGCTTCCATGGCTCCAGTGTCTAGGTTTGAGCTTATTGGTGATGAGTATTTGTATGTTGCTCCCGAGTGTTGAGAGGTCGTGTCGAGGTTTGGATGGTTGGAGTTCTTACGAAAGTTTTCTGGTTTTAATATGGCATTGTCTAAGGCATTCACAGAGTCATTCAATGGGGTTCGTGCACATGTGGGAGACATTGAACTTAGGCTGTTTGAGAAATTCATTTCTCGATCCATTGGGTTGCCACAAACCAGCGAGAGGTGGTATAAAGGAAAGCATATTAAGAATGACTAGTGGAAAGGGTTTCTTACCCCTGCTCATCGATAAACCAAGTTCAAATCTAGCTTCTGCTCCTGATTATTAATGAAGAAATGGTGGGCTCTTTTGGAGCTAATCATCAGGTATGTAACTTGCGAAGGTAGGTTGTCTCAGACGCAATTTTATCACCTTCGGCTGTTGGTGATATTCAAAGGGTACCCTGTCAATATGCCCTTTTTCTTTTTGAACAATTTGCACAAAATGGCATCCACCTATCAATATATTGTTGGGGATAAAAATAGGAGTTTATTCCACCATGGGTTAATTAAAATTCTTGTGTCCTTTCGACTGGAAGAATTAGGTCAGACTTGGGATTCTTTCCTTGTACGAAATGGGTTTGGTGCTAATGAGGAATGGCCCAAACAGAGGCCTAGGGTTATGCGTAGGCGTGTAAATAATGAAGAGGCCGAGTTTGAAATTGAGGACTCTGGTTCTTAGGATGATTTGGGTGATGAAGGGTTTCAACTTGACCAAAATCTAAGTCTTGATGATGTAAAAGTTGAGGCTGAAACTAGTGCTGAAACTCTTATTAATAATTCTCGGGGTCGAGTAAAGAAACCCTCAATTCCCATAACCTGTCAAGACAAGAATCCTTCTCATTCACAGTTTGAAATGAAGCAAACAGAGGCTGAAGATTAGACTAGTCGTGCTATGAGAAATCGGGCTATACGCAGAACCACACGCAGGATGACAGCCGCTTTGCTTGCCAGGAGAAATTTGAGTGTTGGGGATATCTCATTTATTGAGGTAAGTGACTCTTCAAATGTTTGACCAAATCTATCTCCTATAGGCCCATCTGTGATAGATCTTAAATACGTGTATGTCTCTGTAAATGAGGTTGTTGAAAGTCAGCAAGTGAACCATGAGGGTGACCAGGAAATTGATAGAAAACCTTACCTAGCTGAAGAAGCCCGAATAAACATGAACAGAGAATCGAAGGATCAAACTGATCCAAAACCTCATGTTCGACTGATTTCCTCCCTGCAAACAGATTTAAAGGAAGCACAAGTTATACAAACAACTTCCCTGGAAGAAATTACAGCTTTAAAAGTTGAATTAATCACCTGGATTGAGAAATGGGATGTGTTAAGAGGAAAGAAGTTGAAGTGCAAGGAATTGATTAAAAGGATTTTGTTAAAGAATCAAAGGTTGAAAAGACAGAATAGGATTAACAAAACCAAAGCTGTCAGGTTCAGGGCTAAACTGAATGAATCTAGGAGAAGTGTACCTATTCGATTTTCAGTCAAATCGGCTTTAAAAACCTAATATTTTGTTTCTCCAGTGACTTCTAAATTTTGTCTTGTGTATCTTACATTATGCCTACAAAGGGTTTTGAATAGACCGTTGCAGGTTAGTAATGTTTTGGTTTTATCAGTTTTGGTTTTTAATTCATAGTCTAAATGATTAAATTGAAATATCTACAAAATTAAAATTCTGCAGATATCTCGCTCATGCTTAATCGATCATCATTAAATATTGCTAAACAGATTTCTGTTAAATATTTACAGGTGTCAATGAAGCTGTTGGGATGAAACTGGATGCTGACCTACATTCGTGTCTTTCTGACTATGCATGGCTATTTAATGAAGAATGTTCAGGATTTACAACTGATTGATGCTCAGTGATTGTTTCATTCCTGCTTCTAAGCCTCTATTTTCCTAGGTTATTCAATATGGTGTTACCATGATCTGGAGAGTATAACGTTGGATTTTCTCCAGTAAGTTAACCTCTTGGTGTATCTTTCTCTCTATATGGTTCTGTAACAGCATGCTTATGATTCTGGTCGTGATTGAACCATATTTGGATAAGATTCAGATATTTCTTGAGGAATAGGATTTTTAGTTAATCAGTTGTAGTTTTTAGTTTCCTTTATAAGCAACCTCTAAACTGAAGAAGGAGGTTGGAATCCTGGAACTTGTGAAGAACAAATACATTACAGTGCTTAATATTATTCTGTATGCTTGTGTTCCTTTAGAACTATTTCTGAGGACTACTAGATTTTACAAAGATTCTGAAGACATTAGCTAAGTCTATCAGTTATATCATGTTGTCTTAATGTTGTTTTTCCGGGGTTAAATTTCTTTTTTCATATGTATGTATCGTTATATTATATGTGAAAACACTTTTGTTAATGGATTCTGAACAAAGTACATAGTGTTGAAGTGTGAATGATTAGTTGTCGTATGGGAAGTAAATGAGCTTCTTCATGATCCTTTTCTTCAGTTGATAAGGATATTGTTTTATATGAAGTACTAATTGTGTGAGTTGACTTTGTTTCATTTCTGCATTAGTACCTGAGTGTATTTGTCATGCTTCAATACTGTGTTAAATTTATTTTGATTACGAGTTTTATTTCATGTTCAAATTAATTTATGATAAGATGTTATTTTATTGTAAGTTGATTTAGATCTGTTTCTACTGATAGTAGGCTTTCCTAACATTACAGGATTATAGATCATTCTTTTGTAATAAAACTTGTTATCAGAGTATTAATTCAAGCTCCCAGTTTGGGATAGTTAAATTGCATCTTAGGTCATTATAGAGCAGGATTAGGAGCTACTATTATTTTTCTGTTCTTAGCTTAAGGTATTTGTTAGCATTAGTTAAGGCATTTGGAATTTTTATTTTTTTTTCTCTAAAGGTTTGATTAAGTAACACTTACCATCTAAACCTCCAGAGACTCTCTACCCTGAGAGCACATTTTACAGGTAGCAGGGCCTTTATCCTGTGAGAAACAGTTACACCAAACACACACAAGATTGCAGTAAGTCGAGTGTGTGGGCTGTTTTTCAGTTGTTGGCCATAGGTCAGTATTTCTAGCCAACATAGAGGAAGCTACTTGTCACTCCAGTACAGAATGTTTCAGTGGATAGAGTACAAAAGACAGAGGGAGAATGATGCTCCACTTCAGAGGGAGTGACTGTAGAAGATCCTGAGGTTTGACATGGTACGACAGGATGGATAGCTTACTGATGAATCTAGGCTTTACTAAGAGTTAACCAGATTCCAACCGTTTCTTCAAGGTTGAAGGTGGAAGACCAGTGATGCTCTTGTTATATGTCGATGACTTGTTCCTTGCAGAAAAGAGGAACTCATTAAAGTTTCAAGAAGGAGACTTGTTGTTGAGTTCGATATGAAGGACTCGTGGAAATTGAACCCAAGAGATAGAACAATTACACTAACAAAATTGCTAATCAAACATGCAAAATTAACATCAAAGTAGACTAAAATTGGAGCATAACACTAATCTGTATTGAATAAGTGTACAATAGCCAACCTTGTGAAGTAATATGATGTTGCAATATATAATTACATGATATATTTGAATGCATAAGGATGCCATTCGAAAAGGTCAAAAAGTAGGCTTACTAAATCTAGTCAAATCCCCCATAGGTGCATAAAGTAGTTTCCAAAGCAGTTTCCAAATCCACTAAGATGCTCACGAATTGGCTAAGTCAAGTAGGAAATCTAATGAGGGATGGAAAGACAACTCATACATGATTTTATTAGGAGAAAAAGAGGGAGGATGATGTGGGAAAAAAACAAGTCAACTACATCCAGACTAGCTTTTCATTTTTCCTCAATTCTCAATAAAACATGCATCTTTTCAGAAAAAGTAGATATGCGCTTTGGAGGATCTGGAATAAAGTAGACATGCTAAATATGGTTTCCAAGAGGTTTCTGAAGCGCTCCGTGACTCAGTTTTAGCAAGTGTTGACTTCTAAGTCATGTAGAAGGCAACTAGCATAGAGTGGAATCTAAGAGACTAGGTAATAAGACAAAAATGATTTAATTAATGTCTAAGGTAGGTAACTATGGGTTGATTATTCTAACACCCCCCCTTAAGCATGAATTTATGAGTAAATATAAAAAAAATATAGGGCCTAGCAACAAGGCTTAGTCACCCTTTACATACTGCTTGTCCATACAACCAAGGAAAGAGGCAAAAACCCAGTGGGAAAATCCTCCCTTAAACATGGACAGGAAAAACAAAACTTGGAAATATTGTAATCAATCATGCTTCACAGTATGAACAGCAATCCCCAGTAGTGATTTGATATTGCTGAATGTCTTCTCACAAAAAATTTTGGTGAAGATGTCTGCTACTTATTCTGAAGATGCAGAGAAGAGTAGATGAATGGTGCCATCATGCACAAGTTGTCTTATGTAGTGCATATGGATCTCAATGTGTTTGGTTATATGTCTCTGAACTGGATCATTGCATATTCAAATGGTGCTCTGATTATCACAATAGATAATAGTTGAAAACTATGATTCGAAGCCACATTCTCCAAGTATTCCCTGCAACCACAAACATTGAGTTCATGCATTTACAACTCCTCTATACTATGATTCTGTAGATGAGAGTGCTATGGAACTCTACTTCTTGCTTGACCAGTTGATTGGTCCTTCTACAAGCATGAAAAAATATCTTGATGTTGACTTTCGATCTGTGTTGTCACCTGCCCAATCACTATTAGTAAACCCAATCAAATCAAGATCGTATTTTGCTTTGTAGAAGATCCCATGAGTTCTTGTTCCTTGAACAAAGTTAAGGATCCTTTTGGCTGCTTTCCAGTGGATCTCATGAGGCTGATCCATGTATCTTTAAGACACACTAACTGCATAAGATAGATCAGGTCAAGTGTGTGTAAGATAAAGCAAACACCCAATCAACTACCTATACAGTGTATTATTTACCATAGGAGAAGAACTTGCTTCTTCAAGCTTAACTCCTGAAAGGAAAGGATTCCTGCTTGGATTGCAATATTTCATGTTGAACTTGTTCAGCAAAACTAAGGCATACTTGGACCGATGTACTTTGATTCCATGTTGGGATTGAGCAATTTCAAGACCCAAAAATTGGCTCAACAATCCCAAATCTGTCATAGAAAATGCATGGTTCATTACATCCTTCAAGGAGGCAATCTCTTTCTTTGAACTTCCTGTAATCAGAAGGTCATCCACATACAAGACAATAATCATCAAAGAACCATGAATCAGCTTCAAATAAACATTAGGATCAGACTTGCATCAAACAAAACTCAATGACAGCAGAAAGTCATCAATCTTGGCATACCAAGCCCTGGGGGCTTGCTTGAGCCCATACAATGATTTCTTTAACCTGCACACTAAATATGGATTAGAAACAAACCCTTTAGTTTGTTGCATGTAAATCTCTTCAGTGATATCTCCATTTAGGAAATCACACTTCACATCCATGTGATGTACCTCCCACTGCTTCGAAGCTGCAATGGCTAAAGCTAGCCTTATTGAGTCCATCTTTGCCACTGGTGCAAAGGTTTCATTGTAGTCAATACCATGTACTTGTGAGGAGCCATTGGCTACCAATATTGCATTATATTTCAAATGTGAACCATCAGTAGAAAACTTAGCCTTGAAAACCCACTTACATTGAACTAGCTTCCTCCCTGGGGGAAGATCAACCAGTTCCCAAGTGTTGTTCTTCTGGAGCAAGCTGAATTCTTATTTCATGGTTGTTTTCCATATTGGATCATGTTTTGCATATTCATATGTATATGGATCTGATTCAACCATCATATATCACTTCTCATCAAATAAAGAATCTTTCATACAAAGGGCACTCTCAAACTGAGATCTAGTCCTCCTAGTGTCACTAGGATTTCCAGCTAGTTCCCCAGCTGCATGAATGGTCTTTGCTGCCCATTTTGGTATTGTATGAATGTCAGGATCTGTAATCAAATCATCATTATTATACATATCATAATCATCAAACTCATTAGTCTCTCCACTTACAATCAATGGATTTGGTGGTGAAGAAGACTCTCCAACTTCAACTGCTATTAAAGGCTCTTCTTGGAACTGAACACTTCTTTCAATGAAAGATTTGTTAGTTCTTAATTTGATCATCTTGTACCCTTTTGAATATTTATAATTCCCAAAAAATAGGCACTCTTGGCTTTGGGGCTTTAAATCCTTTCTCTTTTCAGTTGGAATTCTAGCCCAAGCCTTTGAGCCAAAAATCCTGAAATGGGTCACATCTGGCTTGTGCCCACTCCAAGATTTGAAAGGAGCCATACCATAAATATTCTTATGAGGCACCCTATTCTGAATGTAGGATGCACATTTTATAGCCTCGTCCCAAAACTTTGGTGGCAAAGTCTTAGCCTTCGTCATGCGGGTTGCCATCTCCTTCAGTGACCTGTTCTTTCTCTTAGCAACACCATTTTGTCCTAGTGTGTAAGGGATCAAATGCTGCATCTGAATACCTACATATTTACAATACTGAATGAACTCAGACTTGACATACTCACCACCATTGTCATATCTGAGGATCTTGATTCTCCTCCCAGACTGGTTTTCAACCAAGGCTTTAAAGACTTTGAAGAGGTCAAAAACTTCAGACTTATGCTTTAGGAAGTAAACCCAACAATACCTGGAAAAGTCATCTATGAAGGTCAGTGCATATTTGTCTTGACTCATGGACATATGAGGAAATGGACCAGAAATGTCATTGTGGATCAACTCAAGAGGTGCAGACATTCTCTCATGACTAGCTCTCTCAAATTTGTGCTCTGGGTGTTTTCCTAGGATACAACCTTGACAGACTCCCTTGGAAAACTTGATCTTTGGTAACCCTATGACCATATATTTTTCACTCAAATCAGAAAGATACTTGTATTTAATATGGCCAAATCTTTCATGCCAAATATTGCTTGCCTCTTTAGCATGAATCAGAAGAGAAGAGGGGTTTGAGTAGGGTAGAAAATGGGAAAACATGTATACCTTCAAAGTGTGATCAACAAAACCTTTTGCTATGACTTTACCATTCGAAATCTCAGTGATTTCAACATCATCAAGGGAGAAGATGACCTTATTTGGAGACCCATTATGAGTCATCTGATACAATGACAAGAGATTAGAGGCAAGACCTGGAACATACAACACATTATTGAACTTACCATGGTCAAGATCAATCCTTCCTTTCCCCAAACTGTCAATGAGAGAGTCATCTCCCAAAACTATTGGTGGACCTTTTGACATGTCAAGAGAGGAGAATGCCTCTTTTGTCGAAACCATATGTCTAGAATCTCCAGAGTCTATGATGAAGCTAGGTGCACTTGATGTGCCAGCAACCAAGGCATGTACTCGCTCTCTGTCCTCTGAATTTGATCCTCCTTCCCTCTTCTTTGAGCAATCAGGAAGGGAGATGCTATTCTTCTCCAGGATTTGGGTCAACATGTCGATTTTCTTCTTCATACAAGATCTCTCATGATGATAGCCCTTACTGCAGTATGCGCACTTGCTCATTTCTCCTTTGTTCTTCTTCTTCTAGAAGTTCTTCTTGGAACCTTGGGGATCCTCTTGAGAAAGGATTCCCATCTAGTTATACAATATCCATTCATCTCTTGAAAGTGACATATTATAAGGTAGTCCCCATATATAAATTCCCATTGCATCCTCTTTCACTAGTGAACCATGTTAATCCTCCTCCAGAGGTGAGTTGGGTAAACCAAACAAAGGGAGAAGGGGAAACTAAGAAGTTCAAACAACCATAAGAATATCCTCTATATTATAGCAAATTGGAAATTAAGGATATAGACACACCCATCCATGAATTAAAGCAAGCATCGATAAAGATCCTTAAGAAGAAGAAAACCACTCCAACACCTCAACCAATGATGACTAGAAACATGCAAAAAAAACTTATTCTAGTTATGTTTTGTTTTTGCATTTTCTTGTGTGCGTAGTATGTTCTCATTTATTCATGTAAACATGGTCACTAAAGAATTTTTTTAGGAAATATAAATTTTTGGTGTGTGCAAGTTAACCCATCCATTTAGTGTTAAGACCATATTTCCCACCTGATATTGGTTTTCCTTTCTATTTTGTCATATCCACTTGGCTTTGTTGCATCCTTTTATAATATAAATCTTATATATTTCTTGGAAACTAAGTATGTGTTAGGGTTCCTTAGAGATTTTGTGCCAGCTTGAATAATATGGTTAGGGTTTCATCCCTTGGAGACAATGGAGCTCAGTTTTTGTGATTAAAACCTAGATTATACTTGTTGAGGAGTGGAGGAGTGGAGACTTATTGAATTGGAGGAAATGTTAGTTTGATGCTTAAAGAGTTCAATACCTTGTATTTCATGATATGAGTGAGTCATTAAAAAAAACATTAAAATGGATGTTTGGGAAGGAATCCAATTTCTTAATCGTTTTTTTCTTCTAAATGAAGATCTTGTAAACTTAGGCATGCTGCACAAATGGTGGAACTTGATACCTTGTACTTGTGGAGATTATTCCTAAACTAAAACATTAGATTATGGTGTTCAACAATATACCCACTTCCTTAATCTTATTTATGTGTAAACTATAATGGTGGAGAACCAAGAAAACTATTAGGAGTGGAAATAGAGACCTCATACTTGTGGACATGACTCCTCAACCAAACACCAAACTTGGATGTTTGATAAGGTACCCACTTTTTAATATTTTTTTGATATATGAATGATACCATAAACTTACACCTTCCTTATGGGGGGTGGAACTCAAGACCTTATACTTTTGTATATGAGTCCTTAACCTATACAAACATTGACTAGGTATTTAACAAAATAGATACTTCCTTTATATTGTGTTCCTTTGTAAAGGGTGGTAAGTGTGAGGGGGGTCGTATATGATCATGTATGAACTTGAGAAATGAGCTACGAATGGGGATTAGGTATAGCCATAAATAATAAAGAGGAAGCACATTCTCTCCTTTATGGAATTAAAGCAGTAAATACATCCATAATGAAATCTATAATAGCCATTAGGGATTCCTCTGTCATTATCTATTTTTGAAAAATGGAAAATATCTTAATGATGATAGGTTATTCAAACTTTTTTCAAGAATAAAAAAAAAAAAAATTGGTTTAAGGAGCTTCAATGTTTCCACAACCTAAAAATATTCAATCATTAAGCTAAAAATAATTTTAATGGTGCTAAAATGTTAAAAGAATGCACCTCAATGAAAAAAGGGGCAGTGGAGTTCCAAGCCATACTGTAGGTTCAAATACATCACTTTGATATGCATGAGACCTAGATATATGTTGTTGACACGTCAATATTAAGCCAAGGCCTTATATCAAGGTGGGACAAAGATTAAATCACCTTTTCATTTCCCTAGCACATGTTCAAGTTAATACATTGTCAATGTTTTGAATTAATGGAGGATTATACCTTCCTCAAAGGTGGGATTATAGCAGTTGTAGCAGTTGTTAGAGAACAGGAATGGCATGAAATGTTGGAGAAGGGAAGCATGGTGTTATATACCATAGATATAAATATGAAATTACATACAAGGTATTGAGAATGCCCCACACTTTATTAATATCAAAACCCTTAAGGTAGGGAAACACCTTACAATTGATCCTTTAATGGAAGGAATCCACTCTTGATCACCTGCCTCTTAAGGTTGGGAAACCTCTATAAATCTAAGCTTCAAATAAAATATTCACCTACATGTGATTCATAAGGAGATCTATATCCTTATTTATACATCACAATACAAATCTAACTATAACAACCTCCTAAGTACCTAGTGGACCTTCTTTAACGATGCCTCATTACATTATTCACTAATAACAATCATAGTTAGTCTTGTTTAATAATAATAAACATAGTGGACCTGGTCCATCTTACATTGAAAATCCTCCACTATTGTTACTATAATTGGTCTTTTGGACCCCCATTACACCCTTAGGGAGGATCGTAACACTCTTCCCCCTTAGAATAGTATTTCCCTCAATGCTTGATGTGATGAGGTATAACCATAAACTAGGGTCCCATGGACAAGTACCCACCTTAAGGTTGAAATAGGGCAAGAAACCAAAGTCCCGTGTAGAAGTATTCCAACAAGATCCACTTTAAGCATGGGTCCCAATATGTATGAGTTCTAATTTCCATGCTTAAGTAGCCAAGGTCCCATGTGCAAGGACTAATGGCAATGTTGAAGTAGTCAAAGGGGCTCATCCGAAAAACCTAGGTCCAATTTCCATGTTCTCAAGATGACACCCTATCGATGACACCTATGCTCCATGAATTATTGAGTGTTATGCTTAAAATTACCACCATGGTCACATGGATGAAAAAAAATGTAACCATCCAAAGCAAACAAATAATCCATATAGCAGTAAAAGGATGGATCTAAAAAAGAACTTCACCACTATAGAAAGGAGCATATTGAAAATTGGTAAGAAGTAGGCACCACCTATTGTGGTGTTTCCTCCACATGGTAGAGAGTCATAAAAAAATAAGATGGAAGTGGTTGTATTCTCAGCAATTACAATTTTCTTTATACCCGCCCTCATAAGCATATTCTAAATCATACCATGCATATCTTTCTTAGTTATACTATTTAATTATAAAAGAATATGTGGTATTTACAACATGGTTCTCCTCATATCTATCAATTGTTGACTTCATGGATTTCAAATGTGCGTGCATATCCTATAAATATTTTTCCATCCACATCTGTTCCTCCCATGGCATGTTCTACCACCTTTCCATTCTTCAATTATATGAGGGTTTGAGGATGAATTTTTGCAAGGCCTATAGCACACTAGATGGGCTCAAATTATATCATATATTATTCCAAATCAAAGCCTTGGACATTCTCTATCCAATGGTGTTGATATTGTTGCAATATGATTACACTATCAAAAGGTATGTCCTCTACAAGGCATGTGACCATAATTGTAAGCCCTGAAAAATGAGTAGATTTCAAACAACAATATATCATTTGTATAGACCCTGATTTGAGCATTGTTTTTAGAAATCATGTGTTTTTGCAAGAGGAACTCATATTACAATTGGATTTCCCCACGGCGGTTTATTATCATGGCAAGTGGGGAAGGGAATGAGAGGCACATGGTCGAGCCTCATGCCACCACCTCTCAACTCTCATCACGGCCCATGTCTCATAATTCTCACACAAGCTTAAACACTAGCAAGGAAGCAAGCACAAATGAAATTTATCATTTGGCAAGGATGATGGTAGAGGAAGGCCATCGAGAGAATGATGCATATGTGGATTCAGATTTGCCTACATCCAAAAATCATAGCAGGTGCCTGAAAGGATAGAAACCTGAGTTCTAATCCTTACCTTATAGTCAAGATAATAATGGTAATCCTGTATTTATATAATCATTGATTGCTCCATTGGATGGCATTAGCAGTCTTTAGTTTTTTGGATTTTGTCTGTCTTTGGTCTGGTCTGGTGCATGTGCAACACCTTATGTGGCTTCCCTCATCCCCTCCCTGGATGTATACCTTGATTTCCTCCTTGGCACGGAATCACATCCCTCTTTTCCTTCTTTCCTCATGTGCTCCTGTCTGAATTCTCCTTATCCCTTTTTGCTATGGATCCTCCAGTTCTACGTTTGCCTATGTCTGCATTTCTAAGAATTTTCCCCATTTCGAACCTCTGTTGGAAGTCTTCCCTACTTCTCCACTTCACTGCGCCTCCGCAGACTAGGAATTATAGCAACAGGAAAGCCAGAGAGGATTTCTCCTCGGCCCCTCCCCCTGCTACCCCGTCTAGAATGATGAAAAATGTTGTCAGGACTTCCCAGCTCTACAAGGAGCAGACACCAAAGGAAATAAAGGATGAAATAGAGGAGGTCGAAGATGAATCTAGAGTCTGTCACGTCCCCAAGCCTCCGACCGGCAAGGAGGATGCGATCTACGAGCTTTATCAGACCGGGATAAGTGCCCATGAACATGTACAGGCTTAAAATACAATGCGGAAATACTAAAACAGAATGCTGAGAAAGAATGCAAGACAGTATAACATGCACAATTTAATTGTTCATCATACACAGCTTAATTAATTCATCTTGCACAGATGCAATTGTATATTATGCACAGCTATGATTATCTATTTTGCACAGCGGAAACCAACATCATTCAACAAGCATTCTTCAGCATGTTCATTTCATTTTCAATATCAGTAAATTAAGAATTGCAGAGGTAAAATGCACAAGATTAATTATCTTATGAAAGCTTTGCTCCGCAACCAGCTACGTCGCTGCAATGTTCCACCCAACCATAGGCCAGCGTGCTCCTCAATCTCTCAGCAATGCTGCCACCCCCGAGCTGGGCATGATTCTCCAAGGAAATAGGGAACTAGCAGGCTTACACATAGCCAAGGATGTCCAAAACACACAGCCAAGCCAACTCAGTTGGGTTTATCAGGCCATTGAGGAGTTGATGGAGGCAATTTGCTAAGCTGGTGAGCTCATTACAGAGCCAAGAACACCTAAACCAAAACTAGCCTGACCTCTAAGACACCCATCCACACCCAACACAAGGAATCAGTCCCTTCTCTGCTACACAGTCCCTCAGGCCCTGCATTCCCTTCCAGTGCTATTCAGGGGTGATGGAGAAGAAGGCCAGCCCTCTATTTCTGTCTGTGTGGTTTCTAGCACCAAGTTTATCAAGCAACCAAGCCAAAATCCTCACTCCTCACACAGTCCAAAGACCAACCATTGCACTCAGGCAACCAATTCAGCTCTCACAGCTTAAACAGGGAAAAACGAATTACACAGCCCCAATGAAACAACGAAAATGGCTCACAACGAGGAAACACACACAGTCCTGAAGCTCATCATTGAACACAACTCACAGCAAGGGAAAAACGCCCCAAGAAGCCTGTGCGTGAGGCCAATAGTCGCTAAGACAGGCAAAAACGTGAATGGCTCTTCACAGCCATGGTAAAAACACATGGAATCACAAAAACGTGAATGGAAAAATGCACCAGCAGCTCCAAAAACGTGAGGAAGACAACCCAGGCCCTGGCATTACAAAAACGACCTCCCATCCATGGGAAAAATGAAGCCAACAGCCAAAACGTGGAAGGAAAAAAACACACAGGAAACTCTAGCTGCTCCCAAAACGTGAGGAAAACTGGAAAACGTGAATGCATAGCAGAATGGCATATGTTTTTGGGCATTTTTCTTGCCAAGGAAGTCAGAACACGTTTTTCAAAAATGGGTCTCTGCCCAATTCGAATTTTGGTTGCCCATACTCTTCCCCTTCCATGCAATAACTGCCTCAACCGCATTCTGGCAGAAATAAATGATTGGGGAAAAAGACAAGAAAGGTAGTTGACAGTTTGATGGGTTCTCTCATAGGCATTTGGCTTTTCCCCATTGGCCCATAGGTTAAATATTTCACCCCCCCTTATCCTTAGAAAATCATGCCCCATTCGATTTAGTTGCCGCGGCCGTAGCTGGTTGTGTCCATTAATTAATTATGATGCATATTTACATAATGGCCAACATAATATGTGCCGCATGCCCCGATATTCAATCGGTGACAAATTTTAAATCCAAAACATAGCATAACCGATCAATGGTGGGGCCTTGGCCTTTAGCTCCACACCATGATCATTACAATATATACATCATATACATTTAATGTAACGGGGTCAAAACCGGGACATTACAGAGTCACAAGACACTGTACTCCCGATGATGATGTGCGTAAGGAGTTTTAAGCCCTCCTCCATGATCCAACATACCCTCGGGGTCGGGTAGTTCTATACATGAAATCGTTGGATATAGCCTGGCACCAGAAATTCCTAATGAGAAATGTCCTGATGGAAAGAGGAGAGGCTCACCAAGCCATCCTCCTCCAACTCAACAAGATTACAAGACATGTTCAACAAATTTCCTCCCACTTAGGCATTAGTTTGAACTCTGACAACAAAGCTCCTGCAAGCCCTGGAGTCAAGTATGCTTCTGAATAATATTCGTTAATGATCTTTGTAGTATTTTCTGCTTGTTTGCTTACTTTTATTTCCAGTTTTATGAAAGACATAAGTAGAATTATTCTCACAAACTCCGTCTGTAAGTGGTTTAGTTTAGTTTCCTTTAGAGGCAGACTGTTTTAGACCTCCTCGTTAAGAATTTGGACCTGTTTTCCCTTTGTTGGGAGGGTTCAAATTCTTAATTTTTTGGCTTGTTTTCCCTTTATTAGGAGGGTTGTCTTCTGGATGTGAACAATTATCTCTCTTTTTTTAAGGCAATAGAAGGATCTACTCCAGTTTACAAATATATATATATATATATATATATATATATATTACAATTGGATTATTCAAATTCTACACATAAAGTTTTGGAAATTTATTTAAATATCATCACCCTCTTTTTTCCTCCAAAAACTTTTCCAAGAAAAATCCCCACTTTTTTATTTGAGTTTATGTGAAGATGAAATGAAAGAATGCGTATAGAATAGAGTACACACACACACACACACACACACATTGCATGAAACACAATGATATAGTAAACTCAAACTCTATAAATTAATGAAATAGAACGAACTATAAAATGCATAATACAAAATAGCTAGAATGATGTTAGTTGATCTCTAAGAAGAGATGTGAAAAATCCAATGATCCATAAGAATATAATTTATAATGATTCCAAAAGGGCCATTTAACATAAAGCATTAACGAGAAAACCCTAAACATAAAAAACCCTAACCCTAGAAGATGAAACTTCAGAAGGTTTGTGGGCCCTGTTGTGGTTAGTCGATATATCAATGCCCCATGGGCATAAATTTTGCATACAATCTCTGTTTGGGGTGTATGATATCTCGTCGAAAAGGTATGGACAATAAGTACACATTTCAAATGGACCAATACATAGTGGAAGGATAACTATTGGGCATTGTCATGCCAAAAAACATTGTTTAGGGCCTCGTGCCAAAAAACATCGTTTAGGGTCTCAAAATGACCCCAATAGTTTAGGACTCGAAAAAACTATAAAAAAATGCCAAGATGGAAAGCTTTGTTTTGAACAAATAGACTAGGTGGGTGGCCATGGATGCCCATATGGATCATTTTTTTCCTAAGAAATAAAGAGTTTTGATAAACTTGTGTAAGAAAGATAATACCAAACAAAATCTAAAACACTAGAATTAATAATGTCTCACACACATTACACAAAGATTTATCGTGCAAACCCAAGATCAAGAAAACCGCCATTCCTAAGAGTTTCTCCACTCTCTATATCATTGTGTTGTGCCCCTGCTCAACAGCCTTCTAAAATCATTATTTCATCAAACAAAATCCCATTTTGTTTGATGAAATGTTTAAATTTTAAAAGGGATAAACTCGGCTACTGAAAGGGCGATTTTTCCTTAGCTACTGATTTATTGAAATTCAACATGTTTGAACAACCTTTGCAAGTTACATTGGATCAATGTTATCACTATCTCTGAGTTACTGGTTTGGATGAATTTTGACTAGGGATATTGACACATGAGTGTTCATGGCTTTATGCGTGTTGCTGTCTATTCTAGTTGGTGTGTCCTTTTAAAGCATTAGTTTCGTTGATTTCATTGCCATGAATGTTAATGAGGTTGTGTGTACCATGGTCTTTATGCAAAGTTTCAGTAATGGTGATCGATGTTTTAATCCTTGTGACTCCATTAAAGCTTAGACACATGATTTGTATGTCATATCCTAAAGTTCGTAAACCATTATTTACATTGATATTGATTTGCATATGATAATATGCAAAGGTCCAGTTTCAAGTTATTTGGTTTATGATAATTCGCCACCTTTGATGAATGGGCCGAATACATTATTGGGAATGAACGTATTATGGTTTCATCGGGAATGATTTATGGCACGAGTCACGCTCATCACGAATTCAGAGTGTTATTATGACACTCATACTTACCCTGTCCTCCACGTACATAGTCCTTGTCGTGGCTGTCTACCAGTGGAGCACCTGTTATTACGTACACCTCAAGCTCTCTTGTCATTTAATTCAGGATGGATTGAGATAACATCAGTCTTTTAGGGTTTCAACCGTCATTTGTGTTTATCACTCCGAGTAGTAATGGCTCCGATCATGCTGAACCTGCAGGGGTTTTGCTTGCATTCGCATATGGCTTATCCTGTGCATTATTTACTACTGCTGAGTCTTGGTTCCAAGTGTTCACGAACTGGTCTTCTGTCTTTGGATCAGTGGTGGCATGTAATCTGTGTATGGTTACGCATTTGTAAACAACCAGCGATGGCTCCTGTTGTGAGGGTGGAACCCTACGAATTAACCCTGTTGAATTCAAACCCTGGGCTTTTGCAAAAGGTTAAAGATGTCGGGTGGCTGTCGTTCTTCGAGAAGTTTTCCGATTCTAACCCAGAAGTCACGAGAGTTTTTTCTCTGTCCCTGGTAAACTACCAAGCATAAGTTGGTGACTTGTGCTTTCGGGTTGATGAGAGGTCGATTGCAAATGCAACAAGTCTGCCTCTGTCTGGGCAAAAGTGGTTCAAGTATCAGAGAATGGAGATTACGGAATGGAGAAGTCTATTGAAGAACCCGACGCAAGAAGTTTCCTTTCGAACAGGAGTTGCACGTAAGTATTTCTTGAAAGATTGGCGCCCCGTGCTAGATTTGATTCACAGGTATTTAACCTGCGAAGGTCGGTTTTCATCGGCCTATGTATACC